>JAJIRX010001059.1:0-42422 GCA_023853785.1 Psilocybe azurescens | reverse complement strand
TTTCAATTGCCAATACATTGGTCCGTGGGTGATCACCTGTATGGCGAGTGATGCCTGATCCCCGAGTGGTTGATTGCCTAATTTAGTGAACAGCCTTTGTGAGGCCTGGTTCACGGTGATTGCTGATACGCACTGCAGTCCCTATACTCAGTAAACCCATTTTACAAGTTTTTCCACACCATTTAGAGGTTCAAATTGCCTACCAACATCTACTAAAGACCTCCAGATGTACGCGAAGCCCAGTGTAACCGGGCCCAACTGAACCCCACTTTGTCACTAAACAACTCAAAATGGCTTGGCTAGTCTTCACAGAGCATACCTGCGGTTTCGGATGATTTCTAATAGGTTTCGATATTTGTTTTAATTCATTTCCTTTTCTCTGCGCTACTCTGTACCATTTCCTGCTCCCCCTTTGCTTGTTTAATTCCTTTTCTGCTTTGATTAAACCCTTTAGAGTCTCAAGTTCTACTATATAAGCTTATATGTAGTCTACTTTGAAGAATAGAACCTCATATCCCTGGTATATCGTCATATCCTCACCGTCTCGAACTCAGAAACTGCGTCCTCGTAACTCGTTAGCACCCTCGTACTCGTATTCAGCCCTCAAACATCGTATTCAGCCCTCGAACATCGTATATCATCACTCGGTCTCCCTATCAAGCCTCGTATAAGTTAGTATACTTCAACGTCCGACTCCTCATCACTGCCTACGCTCCCGAAACCTCGATTCGCAACCCTCAGAGCCACTCATTGCGAAGTAACCCCTTTACTTTAATTAGTTTGTGTTTTTGTGCACGCACGCCGCAGCAGTAGGCATATCATTTGTGGAGCCCACCGCGGTTTCAACAAAATTGCGCCTGGCAGTAAGCGCGACTGGACTCGACCTGAACCTACAGATCGTCAGAGACTGCAGTGTAACTCGGAACCTCAGAGACAAGCAGCTACTCTACAGAATCCCTCCAACCTTTCAGACACATTACCATTTACCAACACCACCCCTGCCGCAGGTCAGGTACCCTTCGTATTTCTACCTCTATTCCAACTTCTACACAGTTCAGTTCTCCGACACTATCTCCTTTAACCTCACTACCACCATCACCTTCACCTACAACCAGCACTAGCTCGCACACATTATATACTAGGCCTTACACCACACCCAGTATCTCGGAACAAACTCTATCTACCCAAGACAATTCTCCAACTCTGACCCCACCCATCATAAACCTTATCACAGACACTATGACCCAACCTTTAGCACCTCCAGCTCCACCTGCACCTTCGGCAGTTGCATCGCCGCTTATGCCTGTCCGAGGTGATCGATCGGCACCTCGCTTTGATCCGTTGAAACCTCGTGAACTCCGGCGCTACTTCACTGATCTTGAATATCACTTTACTCGGTCCGCAGTCACTTTAAACGCTGACAAGAAGGCTCATGCTACTCGGCTTCTTGATGTTGAGGTTGCAGACATTTGGGAAACTTTACCCTCTTTCTCGGACAATAACAAGACCTACCTAGACTTCAAGACAGATGTTCTGGCCCTCTACCCTGATGCAGCAGTTGATCAAAAATACTCTATGGCGGACCTCGACCTTCTCATTGGGACTCAACAGCGCCTCGAATCAACAATATGTCTGAATTGGCAATTTATCACCGCCAGTTCATTGTCATAACCACATTCCTCATCAATAAAGGCATTATCTCAATTACCGAGCAGTCACGAGCCTATGTTCGAGGTTTTCCCCACAAACCTGGGTCTCCATTGCGAATCGGCTTCAACTCAAACACCCAGATCATAGTCCAGCTATCCCATATGAAGTCAAGGACGTATTTGCCGCAGCCTCGTGGGTCCTCCAAGGCACTATTCAGGGCATTATCCAACCCCAGTCCGTACTTCCCACCCAATCGGCTATAGTTGCGCCACCCCTTCGGACTCTATCAAGACCGAGAATCTCAGTAGCATCCTTACAGAGTTCACCAAGTCCATTGTTGAGGCGCTCCAAGCCAACCAACACTCAACTTCGGAAGCAGCTACCTCGTTCCGGAGGTACCTCGTGCAACTTCTGTGGCAAGGAACACTTTATCCGAGTGTGACCTTGTTGGCAAGTATATCGAGCGGGAAATGCAAGAGGAATACTGAAGGAAAGGTCGTACTACCTTCGGGATCATTCGTACCAGGGATATCAAGGGCAATTTCCTTAAAGACCGGATTGATGAATGGCATTGGCAGGAACCCCTAATCAAATGGCCACGGTTCGCTTATTGGAGCGATTGTGTCTACCCCAGATACCGGATCAACCTCTACCACTTTGTTCCTACTTACCAACTTAGTACCGAAGACCGGATTGCATCCCTCCAAGCCGAGCTGTTCAATCTCAAATCTAAGCAACGAGGCTTCACCCCAGTCATACAAACTAGAGGACAGAAAGCCGGAACACCAACATCGAGCCTGAGGATGAGCCCATTAACCCCCACAAACTCGGTCTACACCCTCTCGAGATATTACTCCGGCTCCAGTGCCACAGCCTTTACCACCTACAAACCCCATCGAGACACCGGAACACCCATTTAGGAATGCCAAGGACGCCACATATGCCCCACCCAGAGACCGAAATATTGGTGCACTACCTCCAAAGACACAGCCTGCCAAGAAACCTGAACCTGCATACAAGACTTTACCTCCGATCTATGATTCCACTATTGCCAAGCTGTCTACCAACGTTCACTCAACAATCCTATCACCATCACTCAGAAAGAGCTTCTATCCCTCTCCCTGAAGTCCGGCGCTAGTTGCAGAAGTTACTACCAGTCGCAGGCAGCCCAATAACCCAGAGACAGGTTCAGGTTGGAACCTTCGAAACTGGTACAGAGGGTAACAATGTATCCGAAGTCCCGAGCAGACCATTCCAAAAGCTGCTACTCAGACCCAGAGTCCACCTCTCGGCGCCACCAGTATTCCAGATATCTACGAGACTTACTATCGCAACTTGCGGCCTGGCGAAGCTCCAGATCCAGATCATCTTGTTGTTGCTAAGGAATCTGCAGCACTCCGGTCCATTTTCCCCTTGTTGACAATAACATGAAGGTAGAATGCATTATTGACTCTGGATGCCAAATTATTGTGATGTCAGGAAGTCTGCAATGACTTAGGGCTTATTTACGACCCCAGGATTATACTGCGATGCAGTCTGCAAATGGGTCTATTGATAACTCGCTTGGCTTAGCTCGAAACATCCCCTTCCTTCTTGGCAATCTCACTCTCTATATGCAAGTTCATATCATCAAGCCCCTGCTTACGATGTCCTCTTTGGGCGACCCTTTGACACCCTGACTGAAAGTCTCATTCAGAACTATGCCAATGATGATCAGACCATTACAATCACCGATCCTAACACCGGACAAAGGCTACTATTCCTACTCAGCCTCGAGGCAAAGCTCGCTATCATACCCACAATAGGCCGAACATCATCGAGGTCTCTTACGGAAATTTTCAAGAATAGAGGATCTAGCCAGCCATGAGGCGAAATTGCACTCTCAGTCACTCTAGACAACAAGGGCAAGCCTTTCATCGAAGCCTATCAGCTGTTAGATTCCTCAAAACCAGACTATTCCACTTCCTATCTTACTGCCTGTGATTTATTTTCTATTCCAGTCGTGCAGATCTCAAGTCCTCGCCTGCCTTTGCTTCGTTATTTAATTTTGGATCTACCATTCCTAATACTCCTGCTTCGTTATCCTCAGCCTCGCCTGATCCTCAGAAAATTCCACTACCGAAGCCTACCTCTAGAACGGCTACTCCTGTAACATCTACTCTAGCTTCTGAATCTACCAATAACATTTGAAAACATCAAAGCGCAATGTACTCTGAACCCACAAAGTCTTTCCCCTCTTCATCTCACACCAAGCCCAAGTCTCCACTCCCCAATGTGTCATCATTCACTTGCCCGGGAAAAAGTACAAACCAGTCGCATTGAAGGTCCGGCCAGTCATCGCCAACGTGCCTGAAAAGTTTCGAATTATCCGTGACATCAAAGGTGATCCTCTGGAGACCTTACCAACCCTAAATCAACCCTCCACCCTTGGAGCCCCGAGGTCGTTACACTGAGGAATGCAGAGCACAGTTTGATGAAGCTAATGATCGGGATTTCTCTGGCCTGCCGAAAAGGAACTTTTACATCATTTTATGATGCTTCATAATGATGGATTTGCGTGGAATGACACAGAGCGAGGTCACTTTGAGAAGACTTCTTCCCTCCAGTCGAGATCCCTGTTGTCGAACACAAGCCTTGGGTACTTCGAAACATCCCTATTCCACCTGGGATTCATCAGCAGGTTTGTGAAATTATCCAGAGAAAATTGAGTGCCGGTGTATTTGAACCTTCTAACTCCTCGTACCGGTCTCGATGGTTCTGTTGTCAAGAAGGATGGCACCTCGCTTCGCATTGTCCAGTCTCTCGAACCCCCTTAATGCTGTCACAATTGCACACTCTGGAGTTCCCCATTCACAGAACGGCTAGCAGAACAGTTTGCAGCCAGGGCCTGCGGTGGTATGCTAGACCTCTATGTTGGATATGACAAAAGGGCCCTTGCAGAAGCCTCTAGAGACCTCACTACATTTCAGACCCCTTCGGTGCACTTCGACTTACCACTCTTCCTATGGGTTGGACGAATTCAGTTCCAATCTTTCATGACGACGTCACATATATCCTTCGACCAGAAATCCCATATCACTATTCCTTGCATTGTGTGCCTGTTTGAGGCCCAGCCACTCGATATATCCTTCCAGATGGCAATTTGAGACTATCCCCAGAACCACGGCATTCGACGATTTGTCTGGGAACACTTCCAAGGTCTCAATCGAATTGTTCAATGCATGAAAATACTGTGGGGAACGTTCTCAGGATTCAAGTCTATTCTTTGTGCACCGGAGATTACTGTACTTGGACATCGTTGTACCTCGGAGGGCCGCTTACCAGACACATCACGTGTTGCAGCTATCTCAAATTGGGGCCCATGCGCTTCTCTAACAGATGTCCGAGCCTTTCTGGGTACCATGGGAGTTTGTTAAGCCTTTTTATTCAGGGCTTTGCACATCGTGCACATCACTACGAAGCTACTACGCAAGGATGCACCCTTTCGAGTTTGGTCCAGCTCAGATCGAAGCCCAAGAGGACCTTAAGAAAGCCTTGCTTGCCCTCACCGCCGACCCATTAACTATGAGCTCCGAGGCGCCGGTAATCCCTCTCTGTAGACACCTCATACATTGCTATAGGACATATTCTTAGCCAGTGTGATCCCAACAACCCTCGACTCTGCTACTATTCTACGTTTTGGCTCTATCACCCTCAATGACCTGGCGAATCCCGCTTTCACAACCCAAATTAGAACTCTATGGCCTCTATCGTTCCTTCCGAGCTCTCAAACTTTATCTTATTGGACTTGAAATCTTATTGTCGAGGTCGATGCTAAATATATCAAGGGAATGCTAGCCAACCCAGACATCGCACCATCAGCCTCTATCAATCGCTGGATCATATCTATTCTTACCTTCCATTTCACTCTAGTACACGTCCCAGGTGTTTTCCATGGCCCAGAGCGGACTCTCGAGGGCATACAGCACAGCCAGGAGATAAGCCTGAACCTCCAGATGACTTTGATGACTGGATCGATAATCTCCACGGCCGTACACATGATAAACCCACGCATTCCGCTCAAATCTCACAACCTCCTATCTTAATCTATGTTGGCGAACCCACACCCCATCTTGAACCTCGAACCGAGGTCTAGCGCCCAGAGCCAAACACTTCTGAAACATCTTACTCTATTATTCCACGCTCGGAGAAGGCTATCAAGGCTGATCTACGTCTTGAAATGGTTAGCACATGGCATGAAACACTCGGTCGGCCTCGTGACATGTCCGACGAGTGACTACGAGACTTTTGTAAGATATTGCACAGAGTTCTTTGTTGATTCGGGGCGACTCTGGCGCAAGGACTCTCAAGGAAAGCACAAGCTTGTAGTATCGCAGCAACGTCGACTCTTCATTTTAACATCAGGACATGAGGATACTGGACACCACGGCTTCTATGCAACAAATTCCCTCATCTCGGAATGATACTGGTGGCCATACCTGGGTTTTGATATCTCGTGGTTCATCCATACTTGTCATCTGTGCCAGCTTGGGAGGACTCAGAACGTACTAATTCCCCCCTGTTGTTGCAATGCCAGCACCTTTATTCTCCAAGGTATACATGGACACTATGTTTCTTCCGAAGTCTGGTGGCTATCAATATCTCATCCAGGCTCGTTGCTCTCTCATTCACTATCCTGAGTTTCGTATGCTTGCAACCCGAAACTGCTAAGACTGTCGGTGACTTCATCTTCCAAGAACTAATATGTCGACATGGGCTTCTCACCGAGATTGTTACTGATAACGGTTCTGCTATCCTCAAGGCCACCGCTTACCTCGCCCAGAAGTACAAAATCAAGCACATTCGTATCTCGGGGTACAACTCTCATGCCAATGGTATTGTTGAGGCGTTCGCATTTCGACATCAGACAGGCCCTATTCAAGGTAGCTAACGGAGACCAAGCCAAATGGAGCCAGAGCACATTTCCTGTATTCATGGCAGACCGAATCACTGTTCGCCGTCGCATGGGCTGTTCCCCACACTTTGGACTTACTGGAACTCACCCTATTCTTCCATTTGATATCGCCGAAGCCAATTACCTCCTTCCACCCCCAGATTCTATCCTTTCCACTACAGATCTCATTTCACGCTGTGGTATAGCACTCCAAAAGCGTCGAGAAGACCTGGAGAAACTTCGCTCAAAGGTTTACGAGGCTCATGTACAGGCAGCCATTCGCTTGAGACAGAACATGCTCATACCATCTGAAACTACGACTTCAAGCTAGGAGACCTTGTTTTGATTCGGAATACCGGCGATCGAAAAGGCGTTAAACAGGAAGATGCGTGCAAGATACCTTGGTCCCCTTATTGTCATTTCACCGAAACAAGGGAGGCACATATATTGTCGCAGAACTGGATGGGTCACTATTTGATAGGCCCATAGCTGCTTTTCGAGTTCTCTACTTTGCACAAACATCCATATCTCTTCCGCCCCTCGGCGAACTCCTTGATGTATCACAAACATGGTTACGAGACCTCGAGGATACTCTTTGGACGACCCTGATGAAGAAGATCATCCTATGGACATCGATGCAAGCCTCGGTGACTGAGGACAGTCAAGATTTCAGTAGGGAGGAGATAAGTCCATTATTTGTCATCGTTTCCCATACCCCATATTTTTCAAATTTTCAACTTTACTGTTCCATATATTTTGATTTATTATTTATGCTTCGAGACTTCGTTCCTCTTGATTTAGACTTCTTTTCTATTTCCCAAACACATACTTGCCCTTCCATTCCAAGTTTATTTTGTTCTGATTTTAGATAGAAAGTCGCATTTAAATTACAGTGCGCAGTCTTTCAAGGCTAAGGCTATGATGAGTTACTGAGCCTTAGCCTTGATATTTAATTCACTTTTACTTCAAAATTCCATTTCAAACTTCAATTGCAAACCCATTTATATTAAAATACCATTCTAAAAAATTTTATTTCAAAACTTCCACCTACTTCCTTGTCATAATATCGATAGACAGCCTCTTTGCCTCCTCGAACCTCTCCTTCATGTCCCTCTCCCTGACTTCAAGGGCAGCAAAATCCTTCGAAAGCGAGTAGGATGGAGTCCTGAAGAGCCACCATAGTGGCACCGAGACTCTTCATACGAGCCCCAAGACCTGCTCTATCTGCGCTGATGCTACCGTACATACCTTCGCGCCCTCGCCAAATAACCGGAGGGCCTCGTCGACTCTCGTATCGACCTCGGGAGTAGACACCGATTGACCAGAGCCTCGGTCTTCAACATCCATAGCCTCGACACGTGCTTCGAGGGTTTCTAGCGAGGGTCCAGGAGTTACAGCTGATGATGGGACGACATACAGATAGTCATTGATGCGAACTGGCTGAGGATCAAGGAGATGCGTACATGCGGTGTTGTATATGGCACCTAGCTGCAGAGAAGGCATAGACTCAAGGTCACCTCGGCTGCTTGAGACTAGACGCTCCGAGGTTCCGCCTTCGAGGGAGATGCCTCAGACTGTGCCTTACGCTTCAAGCCCCACTCTGCGAAGGGTTGAGAATCTCGTCGGTTCTGGTTGAAAAGGAACAGGTGGATTGAGCGCTCCTGCATGGATTGCACTTGATCTTTCGGTTGCCTTTAAGCACCTTCCAAGCCTGTCGACATCGGACACATTGAGGAGGGCAACGAGGTCCTTTGCGAAGGCATTTGCGTCCTGCAGAAGAACAACCGAGACACTGAAACGACATTAGCACTCAGTCCCAAAGTCTGGAACAGCAGAAAACGCACTTTGGCACCCTCCATATTAACAAAGTCCGACTTCGACATCTCGGTCTCAGCTTTCCTCCCTTCCTTCGCAGCCCTCTGACTAGAGCCTGGAGCCACATCCACCTTCTCGACCTTAACCTTGACTTTGGATGGCCTATCTGGAAGCTCAAAGAGAAGCAAGGCATCGACATCTATAGGTTCTGGAATAGCTTGCTTGAGCTCCTCACGAGCTTCGGTCAGAGCTTCAAAAGATTATTCAAGTCACCCCTAGCTTCTTCAGTTGAGCATGAAGGTCATGATACCCAGTGTCATCAGGCACCAGTACAGGGTTTTCGAGGTCCAAGCGTCTACCATTGCCTGGTAGAAGGTCAACTACAAGGGTAATCAGCTACAAGCCTGGTGAGGAGCTGGCAACAAGTGACATACCAAATGATTATTCAAGACCATCATATCCACCTCCCCAGTCAAGTTCCCTATGGCCAGAAGTGCCTGGTATGCTGCAGAAAGAGATAGAGACGACATAGTGCCAAAATTGGAATAGTATGGTGAAAGATCAGGTCAGAGGAAGGGCACCCTGCTTTGGCCGACTTCTGGTCACGCCACACGTCACACATTGGGTCGCATCTCAAACTTCGTCACACTCGGCTTGTCATGGGCTCAAGGTTGACTGAGGACAGTCAACATTTCAGTAGGGAGAAGATGATACGCACTGCAGTCCCCTATACTCAGTAAACCCATTTTACAAGTTTTCCACACCATTTAGAGGGTTCAAATTGCCTACCAACATCTACTAAAGACCTCCAGGGTACGACCGAAGCCCAATCGAATGTAACCGAGGCCCAACTGAACCCCACTTTGTCACTAAACAACTCAAAATGGCTTGGCTAGTCTTCACAGAGCATACCTGCGGTTTCGGATGATTTCTAATAGGTTTCGATATTTGTTTTAATTCATTTTCTCTGCGCTACTCTGTACCATTTCCTGCTCCCCTTTGCTTGTTTAATTCCTTTTCTGCTTTGATTAAACCCTTTAGAGTCTCAAAGTTCTACCTATATAAGCTTATATGTAGTCTACTTTGAAGAATAGAACCTCATATCCCTGGTATATCGTCATATCTCACCGTCTCGAACTCAGAAACTGCGTCCTCGTAACTCTCGTTAGCACCCTCGTATCTCGTGATTCAGCCCCTCAAACATCGTATTCAGTAAGGCCTGTCATGGATACAACCGGTTTGGATCCGTGTCCGGCCCGTGGTTTTTACCAAATATGGTACGGTTCGGGTTCGGTTCGCCCTAATCCGGGATATACCCAGGCCTAAAGTGCCTGCGGAATGCATCAAAACTTGTACAAGCCGTAGATACACCAATTCTTGGTCGTTTCACTTGAGTAAATATGCGTTGGAAAGCTATAAATAAGGAAATTCAGTATATAAACAGAATACACTGAAATATTCATTTTTGGTGTTAAATTGAGTACAGAAAGACAAAACCATAAGAAAAGCTATCTCCTGGCCTAATTGTCATTGCCAATTGCATCTTTAATTATTTGAGTCACTTCTGAGAATTTAGGGAAAAATAGGGGTTTTTAACCCAGGAGCCTAGAGCCATGCAAGCCTTGAATGTTTGAGAACTCATGCCATGCTGCATGAAGCTGACTTGACAACAACCAGTGGAAAATACACATTCGGCATCAACAGAAGTGGGTTAAAAGCATGATAAATTTCAGTAAAAATCTTTCAAGGAAGGTGAAAAGTAAAAATACCTGGTGCTGAACAGGAGTCTTGTCCCATCTTAGAAAGAAGAGGTTGGTTTGCTCTTGCCTGGAACCAATACTTCATGTAGCCACCAGCATCCTGGATTGTCAATGAGGAGAGTATATCATCCTTTAGATATATTTCAATGTGATCTAATGGAAATTAGCACCTGATGCAGATGACATAATATCCCAAGTGCCCACTGTAAGAATTCTAGAACACAAAAGCTCAGTTGTTTTACAGGCAAATGACTGAGAATATATTTGTATTTACCTAAAACACGAAAGCTAGGTAGTAATTTAGTATAATGAATGAAACATACTAAGTAATAAAGAATAGTACTCACCTCAGTTGTTTGCAAGGCAAACGACTGAGGAGAGCTTTTATCAAAGTTTCATATATAAAGGATTTCATTGTCCAATACTTGTATCTACAAAGTGAATAGAAACTAATAAAGGTGTATTGTGTGTTGCAATGAAAGATAACAAAATGAATATGATGTATATATTACAGAAAGAGGAATAGTGCAATAATGCACTGTTAATGAACAAATATGCATACAAAGATTTAAATGAACCAGCAGTCCCACAGCCAAATGGCTGCGAGGCGCTATTGTGTTTGCTTACTATATTCCAACACCCACTGTTTTTGAGGATGGGCACACATTGGGCAATGTAGTGGGCAATGAGTGGGCACATAATTCAAAGGAAACCTGTAGATGATCTTGTAACTCATCACATAATTGATATGCCTTACATCATACAAAGAGCCTTTGTATTTTGAATACAAATCAATACTGAAGGTTATTTAATATTTGAGCTGTTGGCTAACAAAGGAATTTTGTATTTAAAATAATAATTCATATTCAAAGGTCCTTTGAAGGTTCCCCTAAATTTAAAATAAAAATCCCTTTGAAGAAAGGTATGTAGATAAAATATTTGGGTGCCAAAGAGGTGTCCCAAATTTAATATATAGTGGGCTCTACAAACTCACTTTGCATTTAAAATATTAGATGTCTTACAAAGTTCCTGTGTAGATTGACATAAATGTAAAATCTTATGCTAAATTCAAGTTTCCTTCCATGAAAATATGTTTTGCAATCTTTAAAATCAATCTGTATTTGATATATTTTACAACCATAATTTAACTACTTCAAAGGTCACCTGAACATCAAAATTCCTGACGTGTTATTAATGCCCTGTCAGAACCGGCAAACCGCGGTTAACCACGGTTTGCTATTTATAACCAGCGGGTTACTAAACCGCAGGTATATTTAACAGACGGTCACGGGTATGAACCGGTTTTACCGATCCATGACAGGCCTTAGTATTCAGCCCTCAAACATCATATATTGTCACTCGGTCTCCCTATCAAGCCTTGTATAAGTTAGTATACTTCAACGTCCGACTCCTCATCACTACCTATGCTCCCAAAACCTCGATTCGCAACCCTCAGAGCCACTCATTGCGAAGTAGCTTGCCCAACCCCTTTACTTTAATTAGTTTGTGTTTTGTGCACGTGCACGCCGCCCGTAGGCATATCATCGCTTTTGCTAATTAATAAGGTTTCCATCACTTGGCGATTGCTTGGTAGGACACTGGTGGTGTTACCCCTTGTAAGAGCCAAGATCATTTCTTAAGAGTTTCTTCTTTGCATGGGACTAATAGCATGATCAATGGAGTGGGCGATCACTTCAGATGCTCAGTTAGGGTTGCTTTGATAGCTGTGTAGGAAACTAAAGGTAGTCTTTGATTTGTAGCACTGATTAGTAGGCCATACTACACCTTAGTTAGTTTGTAAGGTCTATTACTCTTGTTGGCCCACTAGGAAGTGAAGCCTCAAAGCCTCATAGTCTGGCTGTATCTCCTACCCTTCACTAGTATAATGTACTAGTTTATTACAGATAACAATTGCAAAAATAAGGGCCTCTGTATCTCACTATGAATTGTAAGCTCAGAATGGTTTACACCCTTTCAACGGAGATTTGAGAGGAGGGACACGCCATATGGAGGGTGCAAGATATATGTGTAGATGGGGCAGAGGCAGAGAGGAGGGAAGGTGTGGTGCGCGAGGTGCCATGTTCAAGATCAGCAGAACCATTGAGGTAATATCCGACTTCATCCTCCTGCTTGCCCACACTATCACTTGTGTACCCTTCCATAGTACTTGCCCTTGCTCCGCCTGCTGTAGCAACAGCACCATCACCAACAGAAGTGCTCACACTTGTACCCACTCCTGCAAATCTGCTCGGCTCTTGTTCAGACTGTTCAGAAACATGTTGTAGAATGTGGTGTTGCGCCTTCCAGGCAGCAGATGAGGTTCTCCTGTTGTTTCCTGTACCATGACCATGTTCACATTACTATCTCTATCCTGATGTGTGTTGCTGCTGCTGCTGCTGGGTTATTTTAGCATGTCAAGATGCTCCAGTTGATATGGCAGCACCAGAGACTCCCAAGGTGATATGGCACAATGACAGAGCAAAGGATGTGGGCAATTCTGTGAACTGGCTTGCTACCTTCTTTGTTGACACCGACAAGCATACAAGCATTGAGCTCAATGTGTGCATCCTTATATCATGCTCGCTGTTCTCCCCTTGTAAGCAAAGTTTACAGGGAGTGGTGGGTGCTCTCCTCCCCTATCGGTGTCAAGTCTGATGATGGAGTTTGACAGCACAGTTGTGGATGAGATAATTGGTGGTGCGAGAATTGTGTCTGCAAGCAAGAGGAGAATTACGCCGTGGCTATACCTGATCTGTGAACAATGTTAGCGGGATGTATGCACATTTCGATGATGGTGCTAGCATGAATGGATTGGGAAGGGGGTAAGGAAAGGGAAAAGGGAAATGAGAGGGGTAGGGAATAGGTAGGGTTTGGGATACAGGAAAAGAAAAGAGCAAAAGCAAAAGACCAAAGTCACATACCACATCATCAAATACATCAGCATTCTTCTGAGCATTGTGTTCTTGTTTTTGTTCAAGTCACACCCAAGTTCAGGCACTAAAACAACAAAGCTCTGCATCAGTGCAATGGAGAGGGGTTGGAGCTCATCAACATGGTGACAGCCATAGTGAAGCTCCTGTGTGAGTGTAGATGTGTGATTTGAGGCCAACTAAGTGTGGATGGGTGAGGGGACAAGAGAAAAGGTAAGAAAGGTTGTATGAGAGAGTGCAGGGTGCTTGTAGATGGGAGAGCGATGAAAGCCTAAAGGAGGGGAATGGCAGAATCAAAGGCAAAAGTACATGGGAACGGGAGTTGATAAAAGATGACAAACACAGAGAGAAGGGAAGGATGGTATGCACATACCACTGCAACTTCCCAAACCCAAACGTCCAGCCCCAAACCAAGCAGACAACCATCAAGGTGCCAGTGATAGTGATGAACCATGTATGTATCAACCAGAATTCCTTCAATTTCTCTGTGAAGCCATCATAATGTAAGTCTCATCACAAACTGCATGGCACACAACAACAAAAGCCAGCATACTGAGCATCAAGTAATAAGTGATTTTGGAAAAGAGCAGCATGGGCATGAAGAGCAATACATTGAGTCTGCTGATTTGCTATAATTACAAGTGTCGATGTCAGTGATATATAAAGCACAGGCTTTGGAATGAACCAGAAATAGTTCAGAGAGACTGTATGCGTACCTTTTGAGTCTTCTTATACAGAATACCACATTTTTCCAGAATGTATCCTGCAGTGTATAGGAGGGAGACTTTGAGGATTGTATGGTGGTACTCATGCCCATTTTTAGTACCTGTGATTATATAATCACAATTTCTGGTAATGGTCGCAAGTAACCAACCTCTTTTCAAGAACTACAACATTCAATATACCTGAAATTTTAACTCTTTGATTTAATGTTTCCAATTAATACATTTCTGAATTTTGGAAAAGATTTATTGTATAGAAACTCTGCAAGATGTTTAGTTCTGATTGTATAAATTCAATTCAAATTGGTGATCAAATCTGTACTGCAATATTCATGCTCAGAAGTGTTTCTGCTGTCTAAAAATGAGCAGATGCACTTGTAATAGTCTCAAACATATTATTCATGATTTACCTAGATTAAATACAACAATGAAAATGTTCTATCCTTCTAAACTCAGCACAAGCACTAAAAAGTGTGAAAATTGACTGATTTGTATACTGTCAACCTAATAATAGATGAATTTACATGTAAATCTGAGGTCATAATCTATTAAAGGACAAAATGCTCCCCTTCTAGTTTCAGACATTTACTTATTCTATTTGTTAAGAACCAGGCCATTTAATATTGACTGACCAGGAGACAAAAGCCACTAAATTACATAATCACAGATACCAAAAATGGGCACAAGTATTATTGTTCATTTGAGTGGTATGCATCAGTTTAAACTTTGTGCATTAGTGTTGGTCTCATTTGATATTGTTTAGGGAGGTCTGCACATGATCAATAGTCTAAACCATTATGCTGTCGATGCCTCACTGACTGATGATGAGCACCGCAGCTCTCTGGCCCTGGAATTTGTGGATTTTTACAGCTTCAAAATACTTCGCACCTCCGACAACATATCCAGCAGCTTCAGCAGGTTTCACACCTTTTTCTAGTATAAAGCATGTACTCTATCTACATTGAAGAAGAAGTTTTCTGACCCTCAGATATTGTTCTTGCACCTTCACAACTCATTCTCACACCTCTGCACCTTGTTTTTAGAGCTTCACACCTCATTTATGAACCTTGCTGATGAGCACCGCAGCTGTCTGGCCCTGGAATTTGCAATTTTTACAGCTTCAAAATACTCCGCACCTCTGATGACATATCCAGCAGCTTCCACAGGCTTTGCACATTTCCCCTTAGCTCTGCACCTGTTTCCCTCGACTCCGCACCTCTTTGGACCTTATTCCACCTTATTCCCTTACCTTCTACATTCGTTCTCAGCAGTTTACAAAGCTTTTGCACCTATTTCAACATTCCAAACCTCCAATCATCCCCTCCTTCAGTATACATTGTTCCAACAGCTTCGCATCTTGCAGAACCTCATCGAACCTCACCGAACCTCTTCGCGACCTCATCATTATTGATCATCCGGCCCATTCTATGCCTCAGGATATCAGTTTTCACTTTGCGCACCTAGTACCTATTTGGGTTCACTGTGGATCATCTTTCTTGGTCACATGTTGATCTATCAGTTTCCAAGTTTGTACATCATCCGGATCAGCTGCGAGGCTATGCTATACATATCCTACACTCAGTTGACACTCAAGATAGGAATCTGCAACTCATTCAAGCATTTAGCATGTTTGTGAGGAAGGTCCGGAGTATCAGCAAGGCTTTTCTATAGGTTCTATCATGTTCTTTACCTTTTCATTGATCATCTTCGCATTTTCAGAGTACCTTGTGATATTGTCTATGGTTTGCAGACATTTATTCATCTTCATTCTTAGTTTCTTTTGTTTCATGATCACCACCGCTTTTGATTCTTTATGTCAACTTCTAATCTCACCGTATTTATCATTTGTTCCAGCCCATGTATGGGCAAGTGGAGTGACAAAATATTTGTTTGGTTGTACATAGGTACCAGGCTATCTCTCTGTGAAATTGGAGCAGTTAGCTTGTCATGTCATGGGCAGAGGTTGATGGAGAGCATACATGTTCTGTAAGCATGACCCTATGGAAACCCAGACTGTCAAGCCTCCAAAGGTGTCACCAAACACATCGCGGCTGGCTATGCCGCCTGATGCATGCATGCTTGGTGTGTTAGGACCTCAGACAGTACTCTAGGAATGTAGTACAGGCACATATGGAGATGGTGAGACAACAATGGAGTTGAATAAGGGATAGGTGACTAGGTCCCTATGATAGAGGATAGATGTTACGGACACTTATTTTCTTTTTGCTTTTCTTTTTCTATTCATTTTGGTATATAAAACCTTCTTATCACATGATGTATAACATCATATGATCGCATATCTGACTCACTTTCAACACTGTTATGACTCACTTCTTGACTCACATTCTGACTCACGTCGATGGCACTGTCGTGACTCATCCTATGCTTGACTCATACTTGGACTCAATTCGTACTATCTTTGTAGATACTCAAAACACTTAAATAGCCAGTAGACACTGCTATTGTTCCTTAGCTAGTTTTGAGAATCTAATCTACTCTTACTTGATACCGCTTGGAACTCGCTGTTCTTGACTACTTGACTGTTGGCTTTATCCACGCACGTGAATATAAGCCTGAAGTTGTAACAAAAGAACTAGCTCATCTACAAATCTTGCCCACTACCCAGCAGACAAGACCTCCAAAACCCGAAACGAAACATGGCACCACTGAAAAGCGGAATTCCCGCTACCGACAGCTCTGAAGAAGGAACCCCAACACAAAATTGGCAGACACCAAACCCATCCAGACAAAGCTCTGAAGATATCAACCTAGGCAACAAAGACCTATCAAGCTCGCTATTTGACCTGTTATCAACACTGGCAATAGATCAGGAAGAACAACACAACATAGAAATGGTTGAAACAAATGGAAAGAAAGAAATCACAATCAACAAACCTGCTGTATTCAATGGAGACAGGACGAAATCCAAGTCTTTCATATAAGACTGCTACCTCTACATGGACATAAACAACATCATCTATAACACAGACAAGAAGAAAATCGCTTTCATCTTATCATTTTGCATGGAAGGAGGAGCAAATTTATGGAAAGAACAATACCTGACCTCGAGGACAAGAGGAACCAATCCCAACCAAATGATTGAATGGGATACCCTATCAACCTTTCTCAAAAAATTCCACGATGCATTCACTCCAGTAGACAAAACCAGATCAGCCATGAACAACATAAAGCGGCTTAGGCAAAAACTGACAAAAGAGTGGAAGATATCATCAACCAATTCAAGTTGTTGGTAGGACAGGCTAATCTAGGAACAGAGACAGAATCAGACCACACCCATCTCATAGGATTACTCCAAAAATGCATCACACCCGACTGTCGACAAGATTATGTTTTCTGAAGATCTCCCAAGGACAATCCAAGGATGGTACAAAAAGGCAACCATCTTCAACACCAGCTACAGACTAGCAAAGGTCTTTAGAGAAGAACTAGAAGAACACAGGAGGACACCACAATGGAACAATTTCCCAAGAAACAACAGGAACTACGACCCAAACAGGATGGACGTAAGCGCTATGACAGCCAAAGAATGAGCCGAATTAATCAGGAAAGGCGCCTGTTTCAGGTGTAAACAACGAGGTCATCTATTCAGGGAATTCCCACAGAAAGGACCAACAAACCAGAACAAAACCCAAGGACAACCCAACAAGAAATGGACCCCAAAGGAACTCTATACCCACATCAGGAACCTGAACAAAGACAAAAGGATGAACTCGCAGACCTCATGGTCAAAACGGGATTTGAAGAGAAAGAAGAAAAGGATTTTTAAAGTGGAGAAACAGGACAACGTCTGTCTCTCCTTATCTGAAGATACAATCTGTACTTATGGCAACAATCGAGAATAAAACTATGCTTCTACCAGTTTCATTCCCCACAAAGAAATAGAATGGCTCACAAATCGTTGAAACCTCTGCACTCTTAGATTCAGGAGCAGGAGGGAAATTCATTGATCAGAACTATGCACAAAAACTCGGACTCAGAACCCAACCCTTGGAAAAACCGATCCGAGTTTATAATGTAGACGGGACCCCAAACAAGAAAGGAACCATCTCGTCATTTGTCAATCTGGACCTAAAAGTTGGAAACCGGAACCATTGGGAACAATTACTGGTCTCTGGACTAGGAAAATAGAAAATCATTCTAGGCTTCTCTTGGCTACAGGAAAGAATCCAGGAATCAACTGGCAGAACGGGCAAATAACATGGAAACCACGTCAAGGACCTATAATAAATCAAACTACCATTGAAGAAGAAACAGACAAACAAACACCAACAATTGAGACTACCCACCCATTGGAGGAATTCAAATCATTAACCATCCAATATATTGGGGATGCGAATGAAGACGAAATAAAAGAAACTTGGCTCAACACCAAAATCACTACCTCGCAAATGCTAGCCCAACAATATGAACCAGAAAAACCAACAAGACCTCTCCAAGAAATCATTCCCCAGAATATCAATTGTATATGGACCTTTTCGATAAACAAGCAGTGGACCAATTCCCAGAACCAAGACCATGGGTGTACTTTACAGTGCCCCCATATTCTGTTGGACTCCAACAGACTTTCACCGGACCCAGCCAATTCCAATGGACAGTCCATTGGACGTCCAACAGATTCCATTGGACTTGACAAAATTCCGGTACCAGTCCAGTCAGAGTCCGGCCAAATTCCGGTCAAAGTCCGGTCAAGTCACTTCAAGACAGAAAACAGGTGGACTGGCCGGACTGTCCAGTCCGTTGGACTTCTGTTGGACTTCCAGTGGACTTCCACCAGACTCTCAGCACTTAATTAGACCAGATCCAAGAGTGCTCTGTCCAGTGGAGTCCAGTGGATGTCCAGTGGATGTCCAGTGGACTGTCGCTGGTTTAATTGCAGACTTGGGAGGGGAGTTAGGGACAGTAGCAGTGTTCTTGGAAGCTTTGGGAGCCATATTAAGGAAGCTAGGTCACTAGAATAAAACTTCAATCTTATCTTTAATTCATGTAACAATGTAATATAATATATTGTAAACTATATACTACATTATTATCTGACTTTGTGAATTTCACTAAGTCCAACTTTATTTTCACATGGAATGGAATCCAATTGGATTCCAACTGGAATACTTTAATCTTAGCTTAAATTTATGTGACAATGTAATATAATATATTAAAAACTATATACTACATGATTATATACAGGTAAAAATAAAATAAAAACATAATAAAAAAGAAACAAAAAAAGAAAAACAGAAAGAAAGAAGCGGAAAAAGGGGGTGCAGGGTACATTGGTGGTGTCGTCGTCTGCATTATTGACGTCGTGGTCAGCTGTACCCATCATTGTATGTGTCGGTGTCGGTGTCGGGTGTTGTCGTTGGCCGTACCTGCCGTGGTACGTGTCGGTATCGTCGTCGGTGTTGTCTGTACGTGTCGTGGTACGTGTCGCTGTCATCCGATACGTGTCATGGTATGCGTCGCTGCTGTCGTTGTGTGTTGTGGTCGTCCCTGTCGTCCTCGCTGTTGCCGTGGTGGTACGTGTCGTCACAGTCCGTACCCGTTGTGGTACGTGTTGGTGTCGTCGTCTGCCGTGCCTCTCCTGGCACCTGTTGGTCCCTTCATTGCGGGTCGTCGCAGTCCGTACCTGTCATGGTGCGTGTCGGTGTCGTCGTCGTGTCAGTGTCGTCGTCGCTGTGGTGGTATCCGTCGGTGCTGTCATCGCGGGTTGTCCTTGTCCTCACCTCGCCATCCTCGCCGTCCACGTCCACGTCTCCTCGTCCTTGCCGTCCACGTCCGTCCCTCGTCCCCTTGCCGTCCACGTCCACGTCCTCGTCCTTGCCGTCCCACGTCCACGTCCTCGTCCTTGCCGTCCACATCCTCGCCGCCATCCTTGTCCTTGCTGCTGTACTCGTCCTTGCTGCTGTACTCGCCCCTTACGCTGTACTCACCCTTGCCGCTGTACTCGCCCCTCACTGTCGTCCCTCGTCCCTGCTGCTGTACTCACCTCGCCGCCCCTCGCCCTCGCCCCTCGTCCTTGCCGTCCACGTCCACGTCCACATCCTCGCCACCATCCACATCCTCGCCGCCATCCTCGTCCTTGCCGCTGTACTCGCCCTCACTGTCGTCCTCGTCCCGCTGCTGTACTCACCCTCGCCGTCCTCGCTCGCCCCGCCTCGTCCTCGCCGCTGTCCTCATCCTCGCCCGCTGTCCTCGTCCCTGCCGCTGTCCTCATCCTCGCCCGCTGTACTTGCCCTTGCCCTTGCCCTTGCCGCCGTCCTTGCTCTCGCTGCCTGCCTGTCCGCCCTGGTCCAGTGTCTTGGTCCTCACCATCGTGGTCGTGGTCCTAGCCGTCATCCTAGCTGTCGTCCTTGCGGTCCTCGCCCTCGCCCTCGCAGTCCTTGTCGTGGTCCTTGTCTGCATCCTTGTCTGCGTCCTCGTTGTCGCTGTCGCAGTCGTCCCTCATCCCTCGCCGGTGTGGCCGTCGCGGTCGTTCTCGTCCTCTGTCGCATTGGGTTGGCTCTCACCTGGCTCCGACCGACGAGGCGGTGGTGGTGGTGGAAGGAGAAAGGGTTGGGGTCGGAATCAACAACGGACCAACGTGGCATCAACATGTCACGCGCGCGTTGTTGTTTGTCCCGTGCCGAGCAGTGCCGAGAATTTCGGCCGCATCGCTATGTATTTAACTAATTTTATTATTTTTCATAAGCCTTTGTGGCTCAGTTGGTTTATCCCGCTTACGTTCGGCATTCTCTGATGCCCGAGTTCAATTCTCGTTAGTGTTTTTTTTTTTATAAATTATAATAAAAGGACATCCATTGGACTTCCATTGGAATTCTGTTGGACTTGTCCACTGGAATTCCAATGGTCATGTCCGGTGGGATTCTGATGGACTTCCATTGGACTTCTGTTGGTCCTGTCCGGTCATTTCCAGTGGACAGTCCGCCCGGACAGTCCATTGGACTTGTAGTCCGGTCGGACTTTCACCGAATCTCACCGGAATCTCACCGGAAATTTCCAGCAGTCCTAGACCAGAAAAATTGTCATTCTGAATATAGAAAGTCCGACAGAGTCCGACCGGAGTCCGACCAAAAATGGGGGCCGTGTAAAGACCTCGACCATGGGACCATAAAATCGAGTTAAAAGAAGGATTCATACCAAAGAAATTCAAGGCGTATAATATCACACCGGTGGAACAAACAGAACTGGACAACTGGACAAAGGAACAATTGGACAAAGGATACATTTGACCCTCAGAATCACCTATGGCATCTCCTTTCTTCTTTGTATCAAAGAAAGATGGGAAGCTTAGACCTTGTCAAGACTATAGGTATCTGGGCAACTGGACGATCAAGAACACTTATCCATTACCACAGATTACAGAACTTATGGACAAATTGAAAGGTGCAAGATTCTTCACTAAACTAGACATCTGATGGGGCTACAACAACATCAGGATAAAAGATGGTGATCAATGGAAAGCAGCATTCAAAACCAACTGAGGACTTTTCAAACCAACAGTAATGTTCTTTGGCATGTGTAACTCCCAGCAACCTTTCAATCCATGATGGACTCAATCTTCGAAGATATGATATCACAATGCTTTGTAATCATCTATGTGGACAACATTCTAATCTTTGCAAAAGATCAAGAGGAACTGGAAAAATGCACCAAAATGGTTCTACAATGACTCTGAGAGAACGATCTCTATCTCAAGCCGGAAAAATGCTCATTTGCTCAGGAAAAAGTGGAATATCTTGGAATGATTGTCGAAGCAGGAAAAATCTCCATGGACCCAACAAAACTCAAAGGAATCCAAGACTGGCCAGCACCTACTACTCTCAAACAAGTCCGATCATTTCTAGGTTTTGGAAACTTTTACTGAAAATTCATCTGGAAGTTCTCTGAGGTAGCTCAACCTCTGAATGAACTCCTGAAAAAGACAAAGGATTCCTATGGAACGACATAACTCAAGCTGCCTTTGACGAACTAAAGAAATGATTCATGGAAGAACCAGTACTCTTGATGCCTGACCCCGCTAAACTATTTCAAATTGAATCTGACGCTTCAAAATACACCTCTGGAGCAGTCCTTACCCAACTAGATGGAAATGGCAAAAGACACCCATGCGCATTCATATCAAGGACATTTTCTCCAACTGAAAGAAATTACGAAATCTATGACAGGGAATTATTGGGGATAATCTGAGCATTACAGGAATGGAGACACTACATCCAGGGATCAGAACACACGACTATGGAATATTCAGATCACAAGAATTTGACATATTTCAGATCAGCCCAAAATCTGAACTGATGACAGGCACACTGGTCTCTGTACGTCTCAGAATTCAATCTGAAATTGGAGGGCTTTTGTGTCCCCACATATTCCGGCCGGAGTCCGGTCCGCTGCGGAATCTGCTATTCCGCTGCGGAATGAAAGCAAAAATATGGCACAAGGCCCTGCTATTTTATTTAATATCAATTCCGGCGGAATGGCGGATTCCGCAGCGGAATTGAACGGAATCCGTTTACAAAACGGAATAGCCCAGAACAGAACCGAAAACGGAACCATAAACGGACTTAAAGTTTAATGTTATCGCTCAGCAATTCTCGGCAACTGGGAATAATGTCACGTGCGTGACTTTCGGTTGCCACGTCAGTCCGTTGGTTACTCCAACCACCCCACCTCTTCCTCCAACCACCACCACCCCGCTGCTGCCGTCGTGCGTGCCCTCACCACCTTGCCGTTGTCGGTTGGAGCCAGGCACTCGCCAACCCGACCCGACATGCATCGCGGCACCACCGACCGATGACGGGTCCGTGTACGGTGATGACGACTCGGACACGCGTACACGGTACCGACGACGATGACGACGGCTCCGCATACAACGACAACGACACCGGAACAAGGTGGAACGAGGGGGAGGGGATGCAGGTAACGAGGGCGACGTGAAACGCCGGCCGCTGACACCAGGTAAGTCGCGAACCCCACCCACCGCCGCCACTAACCCTCCCCCCCTCTTTCTTTCTCATACAGACCGATGGCGTATGCATTACCGCCGTACCGCGACACACGCAACGTGTACGGTACGACAACGGTACGTACGAAAGCGGACACGGCACATAGGGACAACAACAACGACACGCAGGACGCGTACCACGACACGCAGGACGCATACCGCGACACGTCGACACGCATGGCGGCCACGACGACGACACCGACGTATGGCACCCACGACGGCCGCAAAGACGACAACGACGACATGCACGGCGGCCACGACGATGACACGTAGGACACGCAGGACGCGTACCACAACACGCAGGACGGCGTGCAGCGACACGTACGACACACACGGTGGCCACGGCGACGACACGTACGAAAACGCCACGGCGGCCACGACGACAACACACACGACACCGAGTACGGCACCCACGACGGCCGCAAAGACAACGGCGACAACATGTACGACACCGAGTACGATGGCCACGACGGACACAACAGCCGCAGGACGACGACGCTGTACGGCGACACGCCAGGACGACGACAGCATGTATGACCGATACCACCACCCGTCCGCCACCCTTTTTTTTAAATTTTTTTTCACTTTTTTTCTTGTGTTCTCTCATTTTCTTTTACATCTATGTGTTTGTTTGTTCATTTAACCCAAGTATATATCCTCCCGCCCATCTTTTACTCTGTTATGTTTTTTATTTTTATTTTATTTTGTTACAATGGACTTTACATGTAGATAATAATGTAGTATATAGTTATTAATATATTATATTGCACTCATGAATTTACACTAAGATTGATAGATTGAAATATTCTAGTTGGAATCCAATGATACAGGGTAGATTATATAAGCAGTGTACAGTAGGTGTATGATATAAGGATTATATAAGCAGTGTATAGTAGATGTATGATAGTAGTGGTAACTGTGTAAATCTATTTTTATATTCAGCCTAAAGGTGTGGGAAATTGTTTTTACTCAGCTTCAAGCCATGGGAATTCCACTTTATTACTGTATTGGCTATAAATAACTCTATTCCCCTTCATTCCCCATCATTCCCCTCCGTTCCCTCTCCAATTCCTTCATTCCCTCTTCAATCCCCTCTATTCCCTCTATTCCCTCTATTCCCTTCACTCCCTTTCTCAATCCCTCCAGTCCTAGGGAATATGTGGGGAGTGAGAAGTACTGAAAAAACTGTCCCAATGCCTGGCACTTTCTCACTAATTGTTTAATAACTTGGGAAATAAATTATGTAAAAGTCTGAAAATATTATATGTTATAGTTTAACATGTGACTAACATATTTCTCACCAAGGTCACATGATTTTAACTAAAACTGATTAAGTAATGGAATTTACAAAATAATAAAACATTGGGACAGTTTTTGACCCTATAAAATAATAGCTTTACATGCTTGTAGAAAGCCAAATTGCTTTGTATAAATTGTGAGAAAATTAAACAAGGTCATGTGACACTATTTGTACACATTTGCAATGTTGAATTCAAGTTCAACCATCTTTCTCTTTAACCACCACATCATGAAGCCTGCAACACCTTCTCAGTACAATTCTGTCCTCAATCTTCTTGAAGAGGGCTATTCTCTTTGTCAAATAGAGTCTAAAACTGGTTTGGGAAAGTCTACTGTTGGAAGAATCAAGAGGGAAGTGGAAGCCAACAAAGAAAACCCCAAAAAACAAAGGTGGATGTCCCTCCAAGCTTACTCCCAAGGATAAACAGGTCCTTTTCGTCAAATCAAAACAGGAAAGCTGGACAATGCTGTCCAGGCAACACACTTCATCAATGATGCTATTCCCTCTCCTGTTTGTGCCCAAACAGTCAGAAATGCCCTCAAAGAAAACAACTTCCACTCTGTTGTTAAATCAAAACAGCCCCTCCTCAAGGCTATCCACCATCAAAAACACCTAAAATTTGCCCAGAATCATGTTGGCTGGACTGTGGATGATTGGAAAAGAGTACTCTGGTCAGATGAAACAAAAATCAACAGGATTGGCTCAGATGGAAGGGTCTATACATGGAAACCCAAGGGTGAAGCAATCTCAGATAGAACAATATCACCAACTGTCAAGCATGGAGGGGGCAACAATCTCATGGTATGGGGTTGTATGGGGTGGAATGGTGTTGGAACACTCACTGAGGTTGAGGGGAAAATGAATGCAGACCAATACTGTGAAATTTTGGAGTATGGGGTGGATGAAAGCTTTGACAACTTGGAGATGGCAGAGGGGAAAAGGATTTTTCAGCAGGATAATGACCCCAAACACACCTCCAAAAAGCTCAAGAATGGTTTTGGCCAATGATGTTGAAGTTATGGAGTGGCCACCCCAAACCCCTGATCTCAACCCCATTGAACACCTTTGGGTTTACCTCAAAAGGCAAATGAACAGCTATGAGACACCACCAAAAGGAGCATTTGAATTGTGGGAGAGATTGGCAAAGGAATGGACTGAAATACCTTCAGAAACATGCCAAAGGCTTATAGAAAGCATGCCAAGGAGAATGGAGGCTGTTATCAAGGCAAAGGGAGGCCATACTAAGTACTAGATAGAGAGTCAAAAACTGTCCCAATGCTCTATTATTTTGTAAATTCCATTACTTAATCAGTTTTTGTTAAAATCATGTGACTTTGGTGAGAAATATGTTAGTCACATGTTAAACTATAACATATAATATTTTCAGACTTTTACATAATTTATTTCCCAAGTTATTAAACAATTAGTGAGAAAGTGCCAAACATTGGGACAGTTTTTGAGCTACTGTATACTGTATTCCACTAATCTGAATTTATATTAAGATTGAATTTATTTACTGTATCAAGTCCAGTGGACTCCAGTGGACTAAGGTTATTTCAGTCCATATTCACTGTATAGTATAAGATCTACTAAAGTGCAGTGGAATCCACTGGAGTCCACTGGACTCTGTTTACCTTTTTACACTCAGTATATAGGCAAGTCCAGTCCACTGGAGTCCATATGGACTGTGTGGGAGATGGTAAAGTACTGATGCAACACGGCACCTGCAAATGATGACCCAAAACAGAAGACCGAATTTGGCAAGTTTAATCGGAGCTTTAATTTAGTGTCAGCACCATGAACTTTAACACTTCATGACCAATTGACACTCTACACTTGAAAATCAATGGTAGAATGTTGGTAGAATGTATTATCTATGTACATGTACATTTTTTATTTTGATTGTTTATGCCCATGATTATTAATAAAATAATAACAATTATTCCATGATATATTTTATTGCAGATTTGGTTGTAAAATAAAAATAAAAAGAACTTCGTTAATGCCGGGCAAAGCCTCGGCCCTCACCACAAGTACCATCTAACTCGCCAGCTCTTAGCAACGTGACTTCAACCCTTCGGGTAAAAAATTGTGACTGGAATCATAATCGAGGCTTCACACTATCACCTATGAATCTAATCCGAATGCGGGGTACTGCCGACCAAGATTACATGAGTTGCAAGCATCCCTCTCACTTGGTTCATCTTTGTGTATTAGTTGCCACCTCTTCAGTGCTAAAAAACACTTTCAATGCTATTGCCGAATCGGAAAATCAGTCAAACCTCCGTAAGTTAATTACCATCGTATGCATATTTGAAAATTGTGTTGCCACTAACGTTATTTCAGTATCAATTGACTGCTTGGAGCTGCGGATCCGCCATCTTGTTCCTTAACTCATCGGGCTGTTTGGCCGCCTTGAGCCCAACCTTAGCTGGGATTCGAGTGTGAGCCTCCCTGGTTCCGTTGGTTTCGCACATTGAAGACAAAAACTCTAGCGGTATCATCACTTAACGATCATGAGTAAGTCATAGGACCAATATTTGCGTTGGATAGTTTATGACGGTTGTCTTGGCCTAGGCGGGTCCTAGTCTATGCAACTGAATTCGCCTTCTGAATGCCCAGCAGCTGTGATTAAATGTGAATCTAAGCTTGCTTTTTTGGCTATTTACATACGTACATATCAATAGGCCTAACCGAGAAAATTACACACAAAGGCGGACCCTGAGGTTCAAAGTCCACTTTAAGGGACTAGCCTGATGGCTCCAACCGATGTTCTTGGGCGGATCTCCTTGCCGCCATTGACAGTGAAGAGACAATACATTGCAACAGGCATAATATTGAGATGCACATCGTGTAGTACCCCTCAAGCTCAGGCATCTGGATATTGGAACGGCCACCCCAACTGGTTTCCTGATGGCCCCAACAGTGCTCGCCACCACCCTCATAGACCTCTTATTGCCTTGGGACAACTTCCCATAGTTTCCTCATCACCGAGACCATACTCTTGTAACATTTTGAGGCTCTCTCGTTATCTCAAGTTGACCAATACCATATTGATCGCCAGCACGACTTCAGATTCTGACTCGGCCTATACGTGTATTTTTCTTGCTTAGGCATATCAATATGAATGTAGCTTAATTTTGGAGGCTTCTGATTAGGTCAATCCATTTTTGATCTTTCAATGTTGAATACGATCTTGCACGCTCTCACTTAGTTCTATTTCTTCATGTCCATTCCGCTCTTGGTATAGGTTGTTCCTAGGGTACTTCTTATTGCCTTGGTTCTAGTGACATTGACGCCAAATTCGGTTAAGTGACAGACCAAGGTGGCATTATAATGTTCGATATTTTTGATCTAAGCAGCTATCAATGCGCATGTGAATGGGGTGGAATAAATTACAGTTGCAATTTCTATCTAACATTTCTAAATCCTTTGTCAATATCTAAGTGCTGCTAGGTATCATTCAACAGGCCCTAAATTGAGCTCTGTAAGTTCAATTGCTGTGGCAGGACACCACTCAGAGATTCTTGAGACATTCCTCTGAAGGGGGATGTTGTGGCGCCGGCCAACTGTACATTGATGGACACCCACATATATTGTAGCTAAAACCTCATCACACGAGCACTTTATTTACATAAGCTAGCAACCTACTCAAGGCAATTCTCCCTAGTCTATTGAGTTCATCAGCCTGGTAATTCAAATTAACACCATTCTCTGACTCATTCTAACCTATTTGGTCGCCATAATCTCTAATGGCCTCCATAAACGCTCTCTCGTGTCTCTCCGACAGTGCGAAACTGAGAGGGCCCACGATGCGTACAAGTTACCAAAATATATTGACCATAAGGCTTGTTGTGTCAACACAGACGATTTGGCAACGGCGACATCATACAGAATTAAGATCTTCGCTGGTTTCAGATGTTCCGTTTCATTGAAGTGGATGGAAAGTCACAAATGCTTAGACCAGTGAATTACTCGGTTCATCATGTACGAATTTTTTTGGGCTCTTGTATCCTACTTTAAACGCATAGCGATCGAGATACTGTAAATTCTGGGATGGAAGGATGGATGAGTATGACCGGCCTGGTCCCATTTAGGCGGCCGAGATATAAATCTTAAAGAAATCTTAAGGCCAAAAATACTTGGACAGCATTTCAGAAGTGATTCACAGGTAACGACAAAATAAAACCAATGTGTTGTTTTCTGAAGCTAACTAAAGGTGATGTGACATCCAAAGTAGATGTAAGTGGTTGATCCTTAATGACTAAATAACTATTTAGTGCTGACGGATGCATATCGAGGTGCTCTTAATCCCAAGGATGCTCAGAGGTATGCCAAGGAATTCAACCCACTGATCAATATTCACGTCCTTTTAATGCAGACTTGTCCCACCCTATGAGCCTACTTATCATGTGTAGAGCTATTACCATATACTCGAGTATAGTATCAATACATGCTTATGTCGCTGTACCAAATTCAATTCAAATTCATCTGTTTTTCTCATCCTCCTTGTAATTTTGTTCCCACGCACAAATGCTACATCTTTGAAGAGGGATTATAAGGCGGGTGAGATCTGACTCCGAAATCCCCATTGTGATAAAGTGGTGGTCTATAGCCTCCATGGAAATTCCCGAGTGGGGACACTCATGTCCAGACTTAGTCCACGATCCCTGCCGCTAGGTCAATGGATCAGAACATGCTCTGTGGAAAAACCGAGCTAACCCAACATTAGACCCATCAAAGGACGAAACCAAACTAGTCTCTCCATGAATAGGTCTTGTACTGCCGAGTAGGAAGGATTTTGAGAGGATCTGAGGAAGGTGGAGCGGAAAATGCAAACGCCACAATCCTGTAAATGTTGTTTTGAAATTCGCCAAGAACAATTTATGTGTGCTACACCAACTTTAGGAAACTGGCACGATGCAGCGGCAGGGAATAATGTTCAAGCTAAGGTAGAAACTACCTCAGGCCACTAGAATATTAATTCCGAAAAATGAAGTCTGAAAGATATAAAAGGGGCGTTGGACGTGGAAGATCAGCCAGAACCCCAACTTCAACAGAGGTGAAAGGTAATTTACGTTATGCTTGCGGCATTCGGTTTTTGCTGAATTACAGCTCTTCTTTCCAGTTCTATCTCTAAGCACTGCTTCCTAAAGTGTCTTTCGAGAAAATTCCAGGTCAACCGTCTCAAAGTTATTTTCATGTGAGTAACTACCTTGTTGCATGATTTTCAGACATTAAAGTACTTCCTTATAACCTTTATACTTTAATTTCAGTGATGAAATTACTTGCGCTACCAGTATCGTTGCCGTGGCGGCTCATATCACTTTCTCCGCAGGCTACGTTGCCACGGTTTACAGGGGTAGTGGGTGTAATGCCCAAACCTCAGACGCTCCATATCTCTCTATCGTACAGCTAGATATGTACCATTGTAACATACCATATGGTAGAAAGGACAATTACAGTGTTGCATATCATATGGGTTCAGTAATTCCTCTGAGCCGCTGAATGTTGTTTATCCTTAAAGGGAATCTACACTGTACCATGAGATATGATTCAGTAATTACATTGAATGCACCATGTCTGGCTGGTTGGGTAGGGTACATTGCCTGCGCCGCTCCCTTTCCCAGACCCGGTCCAGAGTACGGAAAAATTCCCGCCACCGGAGGCTTTTTTTTCAGTCCAAATGAAATTGCAGAGCAGCAAATTTTTTTACAGAATTGTACCAAATGGTGTGGTAGGTACGGAAAGTGCGTCCGCCCGGTCCCGCCCGATGCCGCTCCGAACACAATATACCCTCTCTGAATCTCAAACATTGGCCATATACGGGGCTACATATACATACATATCAAGAATCAATGGCATAACGGTTAGTGTTCACAATGGCTATCTTACTCCTGGGTTTCGAATCCCGCCCACGGAGTCATTTTTGGTACAGCCGGTGGGATCAATTCCACCTGGGTTTGATACGCACTTTAAGATCAGGTAAAGAAAGAGACAAGTCAAAAATAGGACTGTTTGTGTAGTGGTATTGCGTGGATATTAAAATTTGACATCCAGGGTTCGAACCAGGTTATTTGGTTGTTTTTGCAGTGCAGTTTTGCAGGTGGCACTTTAGATTTTGCCGACCCAGTTCCGACCCGTTCAGCTTCCCGACCTAGTGTATTCCGGTATTAATACCGGTGTTGTATGCGCCGACACGGTCCCGACCCATTCAGTTAGCCCGGCCTGTCCTGTTCTGCTGCAGCACTCGTGATGCCGAAGATAATAATTATATTGTCAAAAAACATTAATGAAGACGACCTAGACACTAAACTACGCAAACCATTCATCATCCATGTCCTCAAAGTCTTCTGGCCGATACACCTTTTTGATCGCCTTGCTTTCTTGCGAGGGCCAGCCTCACCTTCCGGCGAATCAGGGGAAGGGAGTAAGGATATGGATTACGATGCGCAGGGCGTTCATCGTGATCGGACATCATGATGGCAGGGGGGCGGGACAGGGGCGGGGGAGCGGGACAAGTCCGGATATAATGCCGGGGCGCATTCAAAGCGGGGTGAGCATGGGGGCCAGGGGCTACGGGGGTTGGGCTCGTCATCATCAGACAACATGTTGGCCAGCGCAATACGAGCACGGGAATGGAAGTCCGCCCGGGGGAGTGATCGGCTCTGCGGGGGTTGGGATCGTTATTGTCAGACATTATATTGTCCAGTGCTACAGCGAGCACGAGAGCGGGTGTCCGCCGGGAGAGATATTGGCTCGTCGTCATCAGACATCATATTGTCTAATGCTACAGCGAGCATGGGTACGGGCAAGGGATGGAGAAGGAACGGGTGAGTCATCGGGGGAGTCATCGGACATGTTTTCTAACGCGGCCAGCGGGCCCAGAATTGGATGTTGGAATTGTCCGACACACTGTTGAGGGTGTTGCTTGCTCTCAGGCCGACATTAGATGATGAGATGATCTCCACCTCATCATCATCGGACATGTTGGTCAAGGCGGTCCGTGAAACGACTCTCGCGGTGCAGGGGCAGCAGATAAAATTTCGATCTCATCATCGTCGGACATGTTGGCCAACGCAAACCGGGACCGGGTGCCGCCCTACGTCAGGCCAACGTTAATTGATGAGATGATCTCCACCTCATCATCATCGGACATGTTGGCCAAGGCAGCCTGTGAACGACTATGCGGTGCAGGGGCAGCAGACAAAATTTGACCTACGTTGTCAGACGTGTTAACTAGCGCGACCTGGGTCCAGGTGCACGGCCTAGTTGCATGGAAGGTGGCGGGACGATTTCCACTTCGTCGTCAGACATATTTGCAATGGCGGCCCGGCTCCGGCCGCCGCCTTGTTAATTGATGGTGGCGAACCGGACTCCGGCATATGTGCCGCTCTGACATTGCCGGACATGTTTCCGATAGAGTCCCGGACATCGTCCCAGCTGTTTAGCAGCACATTTTCTTCTACGCCTGTTCATGGCATTAGTAAAGCTCATCTATGAATAGCGAGAATGACAACGCACAAGTTCCAACTGTATTCCTCGTTTCGGAATCGTTCCCACCTATATTCCCATCTTCCAACTCGATTCCATACCCGGTGTGAATCTCCGCTTGGTGAGATCGTCCAAGGGCAAGAACGTCCTCTTGGGTGAGGCTTTCACCCCATGTCCAATGAGAGCGAGCAGGGGCATGCAGTGCCGGTGCCGGCCCCATTCCGTACCACCTCGCGCTGGAACGTTTGCGGTTTCCTTAAGCACGGCGGCCTCGTGCAGTTCGTAGAATCCGGCAACGCGACGTTCGCAGAGAAAGCGCTCTCTGTGTCGGCCAGCAAGAAAAGTTGCCTGTTATGTCGAACGGCATCGACATTCATTTGGTACAGGTCAGCGGCCATCTTTTGGTAGATGTCGCACATAGGGCAGTCCGGGTTGGCACTGGGAACGGAAACAGCAATCTTAGGCACGGCCAGTAGATCTATGCTTGGAATCGGTGGAGGAGTAGGTGAGGGAGGCCGGAACCGGGGCCGTCATGGTCCGGGGTGCTGTCGTTGGATGGATCAATGTTAGTTGGTTGCGATGGAATGCGAGGGCAATGTGTAGCTTCTTCTCGTCTAGTGTTGTTGTCGCCGTATTTTTGTTCCACCAATCGTACTTGTACTGTGATACAGTATGATGTGCTTGGTCAGATCGAGTGCTCGCAGCAAGGATGGCGATAAGTTTTGAATCGAATGGGAGCGGCAATTGACTGGATGATGCCTGGCAAAGAGAAACGGCCAAAGAACATAAAATGACCGGAGTGTCGAATACCAGGCCCATGGCAGCGGCGATGCCGACATACTGCAAGAAAAATCTCTGTGCAGTAAGGTGTGAATTTTGGGCGATATGTTTGAATCAACAGATATGTGCACTTACGGACTCTTTAAAGAGGCATGTCTGCATCCAAACTTGATGCCGATTCTCGGCTTCTGACATCTTGACCAAAGCCGTACGAAGTCGAGAATCACCGTATGCTATATACCTCAAAACATCGCGGTGCCATGAGTCATCGGCACCAGAGTGCAAGCTAAAGGGATTGAAGGGTCGGATAGTATTGTTCTGTGACATAACTTGTGGATTTGAGTAGTGATAGTAGATGGTTGAAAAAATGAAAGATAAGGTGTCATCAAATTTGGTTACATTGATTTATAATTAGGGTTTGATCGTTGATACAATTGGTCAGCAATAATTGCCAATTGATGCCATATTTCAGACTGCCGGTGTGCATATGCAACGACTCCGGGTGGCAATTGAGCCGAATCCCGTCCCGGACCTGCTGCCGCTAATTTCCATGACCGGCTTTTCTTCATAAAATAGGATACGGTCCACTGCATCTCATATGAAACAAGTGTCTTCTCTTTGTCCCATCTTTGGAACTGTGCCCTTGCGAAGCCAATGTACACGTTTAACTAATATTATTTAGCATGACGTCACACAATTTGAAATAAATGGCTTACATTCAAGAATAGTTGCGGGATCCGTTTCTTCTTCCATACCCAAGTCTCCTTCATCGTCGTCCGGAGTCGGCACGGTACCGGGACCGGCATTTTGGCCGCTCACTTGGGGCAAAGGCGTTGGCTCACCGAATGCCAAATCCAAGACAGGCGAAGTGTTGTGGAGCCTGAAAGATTGGGATTCAAAATCATGGTGCTTCCCCTAACATCTTCCTTCTTTAGCACACGGAGTTTGCGCAGGGTGATATTGTCAGCATTCAGCCGGATTAGCCGGGCACGGCAATGAGTATATACCTGGGAATGAAAAGATATTTTGTGATTAGCTGCTTTAATTGTTGCACGGGCCCGGGTCCGGACCCCTTGTTCGGGGCATCTCTGTATACACTCGAATACAAGAAGGACTTCTCTGCAATGAGTTCACGGATTTGATTCAAATGACCGGTAGCCTGCTTGATTCGTGCTTTAAGTTCCGCATCATTGTAGCTTTCGCTGCAATTACCATTGGATGGTAGACATAGTAAGTGGAGGTGAATGTCATCATGGAGTTCGGCGGCAATGGGTCGGGTTGGGATGTCATCCCCGTCTTCCCAAATATCCAGTGGTTGGTCCGGTATAATAACACTCTGACCAGATATCTGAAGAGCTCCCGCAAGGCCTTGCAAGTGAGTGAGCTGCGTCATCTCCGCAGCCAATTCTTCCCGTAATTTGTTCATTTTATCCCTGTCGTCGATGCGATCCTCGTTAATCAGGGCGCCCGTGTCCTAATTCCGAATGTCCAACCTGAAGCCGGGTCATTTGATTGATTACATAGGAAATAAATATTGACTTACTGTTTTTCTTCCACTAGCAGTGCAAATTCTAACCAAGATTCGATAGCGGACCGGCACGGGTCGGGTCCAGGTCGGCTTCCGAGGTACTGTCAACCCGGATCCGATATCGGCCAGACGTTTGGCAGCATATACATCCATCGCCTTGGGATTATGCAGTCGCTGAGATTCTGCATCTTCAATTTGTTTCGTCCACATGTCGACTGTGTCCACCCCGGCTGCGGCACTAACTTTCATGAAGCAGTTGTGAAACCTGTCTCTGTGCAGGTCAGCTTCTACAAAACGTTTGGAAAGATATTTCCATATTCCCAGAGTCTTTTATGGTTCGAATCGCAGGCATGATCGTCCAGGAGCTCTGCAGCGGTCGCCAGAGTTGCTGTCCGTGCCGCCCGGGAGATTGGATTTAAGTTTGACCACAATGATTCCAATATTTCACCACAAACAGTGGCTGCGCCCGGGATAAACGTGGGCGCATAGCGGAAAAAACATTCGTCTTTATGGGCATGAACGTGAAACATACCAATTGCTCAATCAATCTTGAGACCGGATGGCAGCAAATGTCCAATCCGGAGCAGCAGGTAAATAAAATATTGACATATAATGTCGTATATCACCATAGCTCCTTGGTCCGGGTGGACTAGAGTGGAAGCCAGTGCCATTAAAAATGAAAAATCGACGTTTTTGCTGTTCACCCTTGAAAAGATCGACCATAGAATTAGGAGCAAAGCATCCATGTCGAGCACACGCAAATGCAACAATTCCGGTGATATCGCAGGCGGATGAGGCGATCAGAGCGTTCTTGATAGCCTTAAATGTGTTCTCACAAGGTGCGCCCTGTGTACACAGTTTAGTCGGGTCGGGATCGGGTCAGGACGGCATCGGAGCGGCAAACTGACCGTTAATCGTTCTATAGCATGTTTCAGGAACGTATCATACTCTTCACGAAGCGGAATCATGCCTCCTCCTTCCAATAGCCATATATCCTGTGACGGCTTCTCCGTTCGAACATGATCGGCCTTGAAATTTCCATCAGCCACAAAAATTCGTTTATACACCCAGCGGTTTGGGTCGTCTTTCCAATTGTCCGGCAGGTTAACCCCGACCTGTGGACATGCCGGGCAGTAGTTTTCAAGTTCACCTTTCCGGACATCCATTGCACTTCTACCATTATGACCTGCAAATCCTGACCATTTGAGTTTCTTCATCCATCTCCACAGACGGGTCATACAGCGAAATTCGTTGTACAGATCAACCACACTTGAGGGAGCAATTGGGTTCGTTATCCAGCGCAATAGAGTGTAAAATTGATATGCCGATGCCTTGAGTTCAAGATTTGAAAGACGAAAAAATCAAGCATTTGAGCGGAAAACAATGTCCGGACATGATAGAAGCTTGTCGGTATCAGCCTGCTCGCCATCAAATCAAGTGGAAGAACGTCAGGCCCCGGCATGAACAAGAAACCATCGCCAAGTGGTGAAGTCCGTTTGTGTGAACGACACGGACATACGAATTATTCAAACCATCAGCGGTGGGAATGCTCCCTGCAAAGGCTGTTGTGGGATCGGCATCACCAATGTTTAGTGCTTCGAGATAGTCCGGGATAAAATGGACATCGGCATCGGCATTTGTGACTTCTGTTGCGTCGTCGGGCTCCTCATCCGGCACCGTTTTGTCTTGTACCACGTTGGAATTGTCTTGCAATGATTGCAGGTAGCGATCAAATTCTTGATCGTTAAAATTATAGTCGGCTGGCTGAGGTCTATCCGTCCATTCTTGCTGGTGAGTACCAGCACGAGTGTCATCGCACTGGGTTGGACCCGAACCGGCACCGGGTTCCGGTTCCGGTTCCGGACGTGCATTCTGAAATCCTGCACCCTGTTGCCGGAGTTCTGCCTGCTCCCTCTCGTCTTTGGGCCGCTCCAATGACTCCAAATATTTGGTCTGAAATTTGAGGGCTGCGCACAGAGGATTACCCTCATGATGGGTTATTAGAAGGTAACTTCCGACTTCCCAAAGCTCGGCTTTGCGGAAATGGGAACCGGTCCACCGTTGAATTCTGTGCATAGGATTGTCTTGATGTGTCTCGCGCATGCAGGATCTGCATAGCATTATAGGCATACTGCAGTCCCTGACAAAGCCAGACTGCTCGTAGGTTTGAAGCACAATGAATGCACTCAGAGAGCTCGGGTCGTAGTGATTCCCGGCTAAGCAATGCCCCCAGTAAATCATCTACTCTTTCCACAAACTGTAATATATAATCCCGTTGTGTCTTCAATTTGGTCAAAATGTGAATTGAATGGATGTATTTAAAACAGCCTGACCTTCCGTGATTTTGGCTCTACAACAGAGTCATCCACTTCCACGTCCATGTCATAAAATGGATTGTCTTCAATATCTGGATCCATGTCTCTCGGTTCAGAAGGCCCGGCAGTAGGCTCTGTTGGTTCATGGTCCAGTGCAACTGCGTATTTTTGTCTTTATTCGCCCATTCCGTGTGACAGTTTTCCTTGTTTCATATGTAATGGCGGCGGCCTCGACGTCCCCTTCACACAAAACATTTCGCCGTGCCTCTTTCTTGTTTTTGTCTTTGAGAGGGCATTGAGAGAAGGGGAGAGAGATGTTTTAAGATTGCACATGAAAATTTACTATATGACCGCATCATAGGGTATCCGGTAGACAACATCCGGTGCTTTATTTGAAATCACATTGTGAAAATTTCCATCCGATTGCAGCTTCCTCTGCTTGGCTCTTTATCGTTCTGCCATTACACTTTTGTTGCAGATATGGACTCTGCAACTATCAAACATCCTCCTGCCTCACCAAGCACATCCACCAATGAGGTAAACCCGGACGACGTGAACGACGATATTGGTCCGATCCCCAATCCTGTCATCCCGGAGTTTCTTGTTCTCCAGATCGGCGTCAAGTTGTGTACAACGCTGAAGAAAGGAAAGTGCTTGACGCCCACAAAGCAAGGTATCTTGCATCGAAATCAGTGGAGGAACGCAAAAGCGTGGCGAAGACATACATTCTGCCCGATATATTTCAGTACTGGGAAAGTATAGGCCAGGATATTGGAGACTCACGAACACAAACAAGGGTACGTTAAGCTTTCATTTTATTTCGAAAGTTAGAGTTCAATGTTCTAAAAATACATTTGGGCGCCTTTTTGGACTTTGAACATTATATAGAAGCTAATTGCTTGGATGCAAAACACATGGCGAGGAACTAAAGTCGCAGAAACAGTGATTGCCGGGGCAGCAATGAAAAGGACTGAAGTTTTATGGCGGACACGCAAGGACGATGTTTTTGCAGAGATTGCAAGCCTAATGGGACTTGATTCCGCATCCACCCAAACACCTAATTGGTTTGACTTTCGCATGAAGGCCCTCGGAAATATCTTGCAACGAATGTCAGCACTGCAGCTGGAACATCTGGATATAAAAGGTGCAGAGATTGTTTCCGCAGATAATCAAGATGAGGACAGAAGACAACAGTGAGTTATATGCTTCTTTGCGTGCCAGCTGAATCAATGTGTAAAATAGGCTGGCCGAAAAAATGCCATCTCACGGTTGTCGAAAGGCGCAAGAGGTCATTGGAACGAAATGGGGTTCTTTCCCTTTCATTTGTTGCGTACACGGACTCATCGGGCAAGCTTGTTGTTCAAGTGTAAGCAAACTTCTCTCAAGTCCCAGCCGGCTCCCGAGCCCGGCACCGGCATTCTTTGTTCTTATCGCAGTTTATAGTCTTGATCAGATGGCAGAAATTATGGATGTCGTTGCACCACTATTTGAAAGTCAATATAGGCCCCAGGTTCACCAAATGAAGCTTTATGTCATGGAATATATAACCAAAATGAGGAAGATCCTGAACCCTGCACCTGCACCATGGATGTCCACCGGCACTGGCACTGCTGTATGTGATCTTGGCCTGCAATTCGCCAACGACGGATTCCCGATCCTGCCTCAAGGATTGGACACAAAGTCAGGCAACCTACCTGTCAAGAAAGAACTCGATGAAATGATTTGAAAATACCTTGCAAAACATTACAGTGCGTACACCTCATTGCTTTGCCGGCACTGTGTAACCGAAAATTTGATTAGAGCTGGCAACACACGGTCAAAGCCAACAAGTCCCATACAGACAACTACAGAAAAATCAGGCACTGTTTATACCGCCGGAATATCTGCCCAGTGGATTCGAAATGAAAGACCCTCGCGACTTGTCTTTACCCAACTTAATATCACTGATAGACCACATTTTGGGGCGACAGAAAACACATCCCATAAGCCATGTATTTCGCTTTTCAATGGTCAATGCCAAACGAAAAGGTTACGAACCTATCCGGACACGTTATTCGGACGACAGTGCGCACGATGAGTCTGATCCCGGTCCCAATCCCAATCCCAATCCCATGCGACTCCCTCCTCCAAGCACAAAAAAACTGAAACATTCCAAAAACGGGAAACACCAAAGCTTCAAAAGACAACAGCAAAGTACAAAATCCAGATGGCCAAAATGTGTTCAGGATTGGAGATATGCTCCTCCAAATGAGTCCCGCCCGGATTCCGATCCGGATCTATCGGCAAACATATCCCTCACAGTTGGCAAAGGTAAAGAGAAAGCCATTGCGCCGGTCCCGAACGTTCAGGGAGATGTTGAAGATGGCTATCCGGAGCTTTTGACTTCACAAACAACACTCTTTCATTTGCCACAGTTTTATCCAGGCAACGACGTCTATAGCGGACATGAACAACCGAATGCTTGGGATTGGGGAACGAATGTGGGACCTTATCCGGAATATAGCTACAATGCCAGCTTGGCAACTGCACATTCAGTCGCTGCGGGGCCATCCAATGCCGAAATAACAATGGGACCCTTGAATGACGATCCGGACGACAGACTTGACAACATGGCATATATCAGGAGCTTTAGTGCCAGCCAAAACATGTTCCACAACAGTCAGGCAGTGTCTGATAACGAACATTTTAACCACTACCACATTCCAAACACACAACCACAAGCTTTTATGTCCAATTTAAATGGCAATGGCGGCACTTTCTCGAACACCGTTGCCGTCCCGTTGTCCGGGCTGGACCATGATCAACAACAGATGGTGGATGGCTCAAGCAATATCGACCTATCATTAATCCACATTGCGTCCCATGCTGAGCCTCCAAAAATGAAAAGAAAGTCAAAAACTGTGGCTCCTATTCAGTCATCATCTGTCGACCTAGAAGTTCCAATGTCGGACTTATTTAACACTATAGCCAGCCCAGTGACCGGAGCGGAATCCGGTGCCGATACCGGACGCGATATTACTAATGAAACAACTACACAACAACATGACCAGCAAGAGTCAATCGGAGCGGCACCCGAGGCCGGTGCCGGAACTCATATCACTGATGAAACAACTACACAACGACCTCATCAGCAAGCATTTCATGGTAAGGCTGTCACTGCTGCGAAGAGGGCAGTCCGGACTTCAGACACACTGGCATTACTAGAGTCCGAGTCGGACAGACTCCGGGTCAATGGCCCGTAAACACATAAGGAGAATTCGAGAATAACAGTATTAGACCTCATATTTTCACGAGAAAGACCAGTTCTATTGGATGCACAAAAATACATACTGTTTATATGACAAAAATAAAAAACAGCTCAGTATGTAGCAAGACAAATTACAAATCCCACTATATGTACGAACAAAAATACTTGCCCAGACATCACCACATTCCACCAGCGTATGTACCGTCAAAAAAACTCGCCCACAGAATCCAATCTCGTTAATGTCTGCCTAATCGGAATCCATCTCGTCTTCCGTGTCGTGGTCGACCAAGTCGTGTTGACGACTGAGTGGACTGACTGGTGTGGGCCTCCGCGTGATAACAACCACAGTCCGGGAGTCACCATTCAAATTGAGCGGGACGGAGTCCGCGCCGGAGCCGGACGCAGGTGAGGCCCGGGCGGTGGTCCTCAGAGCTCGAGGTCGCTATCGGAAGACAGCTGCGATCCAGCAGAAGTTTGCGCCGGTGTGCTGAGCTCGGAGCGAGCGGGCGACTGCGGCTGCTTGTCCTCCTCCGTTTCCATTTGATCAGCTGGGGGGTGTCGCTTGCCTGCGGTGGAGCGTGCATGTTGCTCCATATCGACATCTTCGCTTGTTGGCGGGGTACTGTAGTGGGAGCTGGATTGTACGCCAAATGGCGATCGCCAGTAATATTGTGATAAATACATCCATGACTTGGACGGTTGGGATCGTACTTACGATGAAGATATGTATCCGGCGTTTGTGCCGGACCGACGGATTCGGGCGGGATAGTTGGCCCGGACGACAATTGACTGCTGGGCGCACAGTCCGTGGCGACATTTGACGACGGATCGATAGCGGATAGGGAGGCGGAAGAATGAGGCAGCGGTTGGTCCAGCGGAAGGTTCAGGCGTTGGCTGACGACCCACGTTATGTGGAGTAGATTGGACATTGGGAGGTCGGAGGAAGACACCTCCGGACGATGCCCGGCCCCGGAAGCCATCCCGGCCTCAGATGTACCGGCACTGGACGTGGATGTAGTCCTCGTTCCAGCAGCTTGCCTCTGTAGCTTAGCTACACAATCCTCCAGCTGCGTTATTGCGTCGCAGATGTCGCCGATTTCGTCATCGAATTTTTGGATGACTCCCATATTCTTCCCAATTTGTTCCCGCGCCTTGTCCATTGACCTTCGATGGCTGGCCACCTCCTCCTCCAGCTTCTCAATCCTATCCTCCAGCCGCGAACGATTTCGTCCAATGCCTTCCAGCGATCGATGTCGTCTGCAGTGATGCCTGCAGATCCCATTAGCTTTATGACCGGAATGTAAACAAGTGAATCACTTACCTGCCAAAGCCGGGTTGAAACCAAGGTCGGACACGGATGCGTCGATCTTTGCCCGCTTTGCTCCCGGCTTAGCAGCCGCCCCTTCCCCTCCGCCTTTCCCTTTCCCTTGTCCTTCTTCCCGTCTTTTCCTGTCCCGTCTGACATGCTTCGTGCGATAAGGCGCAGTGATAGCATGACCACGCCACTACAGTGGCCCCTTCCTACCTACATACAGGACAGTTTCTTCCTCTTGCATCGCAAGCACATCACCGCGTAGGCTCTATTGGAACGTTTGGGTGGCGGGCGTGGTGGCCGGATTGCCGCGCCGATCTGTCACCGGGATCCAGGTAATGTTTTGCGACATGAGGATCGTCGTCGTCGTCGTCATTGTCATCGCTGGTGTCATTGTCGTCGTTGTCGTCCCTCTGCATCCTCGTCTTCGCTGTCTTTCTCCTCCTCAACTGGCTCAGGGGACCTTTGCGCTTTTTCCTGTCACTGCTCCCAGCGCCAGCCTTGTATGAGCGGGACGGTGTGCCGGTTCGAGTCCGTGCCGTCTCCCATCTCTGTGTCCTCTTGCACTGGACGAAGTGCCTGCGATCTCTTGTTGACATTAGGCGTGATTGACATTCTGGAAAGCTCAATGGAGGGGACGGATTTGTTGAGAGGGCGCTGGCAGTGGCGGGGGTGCGATATGTCGAAATGGGTGGGACGACACTGGTTCTGGGTCATCAAATGCTTGTAATGCCAATAAATGGTGGCGCATACCGGTTGATAGAACCGGGACAGTATCCCGGTCCTGTGTGGGCTTTGATTTTGGTCGAGGCTTTGACCCCGACGCTTTCTGAGGCTGCGGTCGCCCTTTCGATCCCGACGCCTGATGCTGCCCTGGTCCGGATATCTTGGATTTGATCGGGTTTGTGTTCACCTGCATTACCTGCGTCGGGCGTTGGCAAACGAGATCTGGAACCGGGACTGGGACCGGGGCGGCAGCCGACCCTATTATCTTTCCTCCACTCCTTTTGTCCGCCCCTGCCCTCGCGCCCGTTCCTACGCCCATTCCCGCTGCACCTCGATCATCCCGACTGACACTCCTTCTTGAATCACCTTGCCTGACCGTTCGCCTGACTGGACCGTGCTCTCCTTGCCCTTCCAGCCAGCCTTGCCGACTCCAAAACCACTCCCTTCTGCGTGTCCCATCACCTCCCTTGATTGTTCCCTGGATTCGGTGCGACGTTTGTTGTACTTTTCCGCAAACCGGGCGGGGTCAAAATCTGGGTTCTTGTAAGTTTCGTAGTATTCGTACATAGGGGCCCACAAGAAAAGATGGCCGTAGGCGTCGATTGTTTCTTTAAATAGACCTTCGTTGTCGGCAATTAAAACATTTCTCTAAATCTTTGGTCAGAACATATAATGTTAACATGGCAAATGTACTTACCAAACCCTGCTTCTGTGCCTTCAGAACGTCCAGGATATTGCCGTTATTAGCGCCTTTTTGCATCAAGTCGTCCAGATGCAACAAGGCCGACAAGAAGCATCGGAATTCGCGAAGATGGTTTTATTGGACATATTTTGCGTTGAAACTGGTAAGTGGGAAGGGTTTGCACGTGAAAGTTGGCGGATCGGCACAGGGAA
>JAJIRX010001058.1:0-82598 GCA_023853785.1 Psilocybe azurescens | reverse complement strand
CATAAGGCAATTAGAGACCTTAACGCTCTCTATATCACGCGGCTATCCTGAAAACTAGTCATGTCCTGGTGTAAGAAAAACATACAAGAACGTTGGGAAAAGCGGTTCAGATCGCGAGCCGCAGCACGCACGAAAGTGTTCTTGTACTTAAAACCAGATACGACTTATATGGAATTGGTTCTCAGCTGCCGAACTTGGTAAAGCTGTTACCGAGTACTGGTCAGAGTGGTATACCCGCTGAGAATGGAGATTACTCAATCTCCGCATCCAGACCCTTTATCAAACCTAGCGACGATGGCATGGACTCACGACGTGTTGCCGGACCTGTTCGCAGTGATTCCGGGTTGACGGAGAAGATATGTACGCACTCAGACCTTCGAAGATAGGACTACTGAAAGTCATGGATTGTGTCCCGAAACGTAACACAAATCTCTTTGACCTTGCAAATGTATTGGAAGAAAACAGTTTTTCAAACTGGATGAAAACATCGCCAAGAAGGTGGTGTCGTTCCTTTGATTCAAGACGTTGATGAAGATCATCACTCTGATTCAGTAAAAGCTATTGAACAGAAAATTGCCACGACGACAGCCGACAACGTAGATAATACTACATCGACGATCACGGTCTCCAGACCAGTGAACATCCAGAATTCGGCAGAAGCTCCAAAGCGAATAATCGATGAAATAATTACTAGCGACTTTGTCAGCGACACGCCACCCCAAACCCCAAACCGTATGTAATTATTAAACGCTACAGAGCGACTCACATCAACTCACAAGCACACTTTGATTTGTAATAGCCAAACCCAAACCCAACCCAACCCAAACCCAAACCGAACTTACCCAAACAGGTAATACTAACAGTTACCTTATTAGGAGGGCTGATATTGCTATTCGCATCGACGGTCGAATTGTCGAAACGTCTCGATCGAGCCAACGGATCTTACCGAAAACGAAGCACCGCCGGTTTAGTGTTACGCCTCAACACTACGGTTAGTAAGCTGCCGCCGAACACGTAAGCACCGCCGGATTAGTAGGTCAACCCAGTAACTCGGCCTTGTACAAAGTAGGTCGGCCCGGGCCCGGTTTTCTTCGGATTACTGGATAGCGTTAGCGATATGAATAGACTGCTATTATTGCAGAAGTCTATGGTCTATTCTCGACCAGGTTGGTAAGCTATTACTCGGATATGACTAACGTTTAGTCAGAAACACTAGATCGGAGCAACTCTAGTCCACCGATTCATAATCAAAGTGACTCGATAACTAATCATCCACGATATTATTGGAAACGAGCTTGATCAGCTCTATTGTAATTAGTCAGTAAGACCTCTGACGCTCCCGTTTTAGGACGTAGAAAGATTACAAAGGTAATACAAACGATTAGGAATCGATAGTCGATTCGCTAAGAATAGGCGCTTAGCTTAGTAAACACGCGCTTATTTTAGGAGCATATAGTAATATTCCTTACGTACGATAGCTACTGATGAGTCTATAAAGACGAAATGGCTACTTTGGATCCCCTCCAAAGTCATTTAGCCTGTACGCCCCACACTCATAGTGTAACACACAGCTTTTGCATTAAATTGCTCTCACCCCCAAACAACGCTGTCAGACTACTCGATTTGTAAGCATCTTGTCATCAAATTTTTCCATTAGTCTGCCCTAAAGTTTTACCGGTCGATTTTCTCATTCGTCGCGTCCACTATTAGTATTAATACCATACATATAATACAGCTCTATTCTACCCACTAACCTATTTATCCGTCGATTATAAGTCATTGCAAGTAGATTGAGTGATAAGGTACTCTTGAGTTTTCTTTTATTCACATTTGACGCGACTTATAATACCTTGTCGGTTTGATATCCCATCATTTCTTGCCATTCTACCTCGTCAGAACGATGGATTTGGATGACACTATTTTCGACCCTACACCTCCTCCACTCTCACCTGTACGTCTTCAAAATAAGAAATAACAGGAGCTTCGGTCATTGAACCCTTAGATTAACAGGACGAAATGGGTTATAATACCGAAACGGCCCGACTGTCAGGGCGATACTGGTGAGGCAGTCCGAAGAGTGTCCCTAAAAATGTCACCATATCTCTTTAGTTATGGCCGATGTTACAGGCTTGTCAGTCAATATCACCGAACCTGGAGAGGAACGCGGTGACCGGGACATTATCGTTGGCGAATCTGAAGGCGAACACGGCCATGACTCTGACGGACGCGTCTGGGGTATTAACTTGGACGACGCCGGTAAATGCAATGAATCGAACAATAATGTAGAATTAGAGGAAGACGAAATGGAGGAGCAAATGGGTGATGGCGTACTGATCCATGTGCCCGCTGTCGGTGCTGTAAGTTTTCTTGATTTTTCTCTCTCTCATGCCTTGATGTTAACCGTATCCGTCTGTACCAACTAGGTCTCGCAGGAACTCTTATGTCTTAGGATCTTTTCCGTGGCATACTGACATCGTCATGTGTCCACATTTATTTACCGATGTTATACCCGAGGGATGATTGGGGCGAGTGAGTATAAACACATATGTTGTATAGGAACTTTTTGCTGACTCTTTTATAGCCACTAGCTATTAAACTAGACAAGTACTATGGTCTTCTCGAAGAAAGCCAGCTACAAGAAATGGTCGATTTGCGTGCACAAGTACAAGCAGCTCCTTCAAACCCTGCTTGCGATCCTGACAGAGCAGTCAGTAATAAGCTGTGTTCGCTCTTGACTGCATATAGAGTCCTGGATGTTTACGTAGCAGTCAAAGGCTACAGGAAAAATCGCGACATTGTTCTTCATGAGAAGTTAAGAGTGGAGAAGCGACCCACAAAAGTAAGGATATATTACATTGTAACTGCCTTCGTTTCTGTCTAATATTTTTCATCAGTATTGGGACAAGCTGAGGAATTGGCACCAGATTCTGATTGACGCCAAAATTCTCTGAACTCCGTTTCCCACATTATCGCTTCTCCCCAACCACGGCCAAGAGAAAACGATAACGTCTTCGTGTCCCTTTCTAACTCAATGAAACATATTCGACAGGCTGGTCATGGTATCAAAATATTGGAAAATTTCATTCATGCAGCGCTATATGTGGCCGTGTTAATGGACGACAACGAGGATCGCATAGACATCCCAAATGACGAGAAAATGTTCGATGTTATGGTGGCGGGGTGCGTATACTACATATATCTGTTTTTCGTGATTTCTTCTGACCCATTACCTTTGTTTAAAAGTCTTGCCAGCGGTGCTAACCCGTCAAGATCGGGCGAATGCAGACTCCGTTGTTAGTGGTAAGGGGCGCTACATGCGCACCCCTCTGACGCTTGCTGCAATGTCTACGCCTTTGTTTCTGTTTCTCCTAGTTGTTCTCTCCAATATTGCATGCGACAAAAAGATCTTATAATGGTAAGCAAGTCTTTTGTTTCTCGAACGTAGGTCCATTATGTTCATTATGGTTTTGGCTACAGACATGCAAGGCAATCGGTAACAATTTTGAACCCGCGCTTCGTGAAGTTATCATGGGCATATGGTCCATCGTATTTGATGTTGCATCCGGAAGTCACAGCCCGGCCCCGCTCTACTAAATTTCCTCAACGGACTTGATCTCGACAACGGTGCTGACCAAGGATGGTACCACGGATGTGAGTCACATCATCAATTCGACAAATCAGCACCATACATGTGCGCTGCTCATCACATTTGCAGATCAAGGTGAAGGCAAAATATGTAGCCTTATTTCTTCCGGTATCGTCGACGACACCGTCCCTGAAACCTGGTCCGCCGAAATTGTCGCTGAAGGTGTGTACAATTGGTATGTTGCAGATAGTGCATGTCCATATAATATCCATGCGCTCCAGTAAAAAAAACGGGCGTGCTATTACAAACGCTCCTGATGACGCTGATGTTTCTGTTGCAAGCGATGGTGAGTTCCCTCCAGGCTAAGATGATTGATTAGTATATATATACTGATGTTCCCGACTCTGTGGCAGAAGTCGGTGAAAATGTACATGCTGATAATCCTACGGATGACCTTGAACGTCCAGTAAACGAAGGTTTTACATCCGGGGACCTCCTACTGCAAACACGTTGACTGCTGGCGTAACCCAGCAAACGACTACAGCGGCTATCACTGAACAAACGAGTGCACCATCTACCAACAACGCGGATCCTGCATATACTGTGATCCCCAGGACAACTTCTGCCACTGGCGGCATGACAGTGAAGTCGAAGGTGCGATCCCAGACAAGATCAAACAGGAAGAATAAACGAGCGGTATGTGAGGAAGCAAATTGTGTAACATCGGACCTCATTTTCCCTCTAGCGTGTAACTCCTTTGGATATTGACATACCGTATCGATATGCTACCGAGTTGCCCGAATCCATCGATGCTCCTACCGTGGATGTGTTGCCCGAGGCTTCACTTTCATGTTCCCTCAAATTTAAATACAAGCCTGTCAGTATATCAGATCTCGAGGTAAGTGTAATTAGTTACTTTTTCCTACTACACTGGTCTAACTATATATCTGACTTTACAGTCTGGTGAAAGCGAAGTGACGTTAGAACTACATGACAAAGTTCAGGTATGTAGATTAGTTTATGAACGTAAAATTTAGCTGACTTTCTTGTGCAGTACGTTACAGTAGACGAAGACGCTTCTCTCCTCCAAGTCTACACGCCCAGGGGAGACGCTATTGCACTGGACCCCAAAATGCATGTAAGTGGCGATTCTGTTATTATTATAGTCGCTTTCTATATCTGCTTTCGATTAGAACGATAGAGCACTAGAACAGTTGAAAAACTTGGTCCGCATTTCTAGCGCACACGTACAAGACGGGGTGCCATTGCATATAGCAGACTAGTCGGCGTCTGTGTTCAAAATCCTCACCAAACAGGAATTCGACGGACATTCGACTGCTGCGCTGATTGAGATGCTGGCTGCACCTTATGTTATAGTTGTGACCGGATGCCCTACCACCGTCAAGAAATTTGACTTGGACGGACTCGCATCTATTAGAAACGTGGACAGTGTTGTCGATATTCAAGGTATGCATGTTACGGATAGCCTATTACATGTGCTGACATGTTTATGTCTAGATTTCTCAATTCCTGTGATGGGAGGAGATCACAGTACAATTAACTGCAAGGGAAGTCTCCGTCAGGTGTTAAATAGCGTCGAAAATTCAACGGGCCAGATCATGAACGTCCTGGATTTGCTTCAGCGATTCGGATGCGCGCCCACTCCGTTTTGCAGCGGTTTACATGCTTGGGAGTACACTGGAAATTCGTCGTATTATAAGGATTTGGATGTCCCAGTCGGTGATCTCAGATGGGCGCTTGTTGCCACTGCACACGCGCTTCACAACTGGCATATCGATAGCAACGGGTTCGGATCCTTTATCACCTGCAATGTCGGCAGAAGGTGTTTTTCTTCGGATGTGTTCGTGACGGTGATCCCGATCCTTCCTCCATTGATCGTTTCGCCTCCAAACACTTCGACCCGTTTGACTCATGCGAAAAAATATGGGATACGCAGGCTATATGCATAGAGGCAGGAGACACTATGTGAGTTATTAAATGTTTCTTTTCGTTAATCAGAGATTGAAACTGCTGTGCACACAAGTTATTTTCCCCAAATTTTCCACACGCCGTTTACACTGTAGAGCCTTCTATATGCACCGGTGGCCACTTCTACTGCACATCTACCATGTTTCAAACTCTATCTGGATGGGTCCACTCTTTGTATGCAACAACATGGTCACCAACGCTGAACACGCAGTCAGCAGGTCGTTGATTCACCGGCTCATCGCATTCTATTACGCTGCCCTAGCCAAAGCACCGGACAGTCTGCCTTCGGTGATCTCGGCACATCTACCTGAACTCACCGACCTGAATTCCGTGCTCGATTTAATGTCGGCTTGTCTCTTGAATATTTTAATGAACGCCTTGTCCTTCGATACATACGATCACCCACCCCCTCCTCATGGCGACGAAGATTCCAAAAGGAAACTCTCATTCTACAGAAATTCCTCAATCTCAAGTACGATCTCACGTCATACCAGCACTTGTCCGCAAAGAGTGCATTTACATGAGGGGCCTGGCCTGGGACTTGATTGAATGGCTGTGCCACGGAGAGATGAAAGCGACTCTGCGTGACGGCAGCGTGATAGACGTGGATATCCGTAGAGAAGTCCTCACCACATTCTTTGGGAACATATGTAATGTCATATGTTATTACAAGGAGACCGCAGTGGAACGAGATCCGCATTACGTCCCTGATATCTCTGCCTCAGATCTGCGCAGTCAAATTGAAGCCGCCATGTGGGAAGAGGATGACATCTTGAAATGGATGGAGGACCATAAAAACGACAATAACACATTGATCTACAATTTCCCATATGATAGGGATTATAGTTTCACTCCCGGTGACCGCACTCAGTTAGGTAAATATCCTCTTTTGATTCGTGTAGTGAGTACTGATGCACTTGTAGATTATCGCATGGCTTCTGGGGTCACGGCCAAGGATGAGCGGTTTGAGATAGGACTCGCCAAAAATTGGCTCCTGTTCGATCTAGCTCGTTACATGAATCCATACACCGACGACGAGCATGACGATGATGACTCCGGTACGTTTTTTTTGTTGTGCTCCATTTGTGTCCATTACCCAGTGTGCCAATATCCACGTGATTCTGCGTTATCAGATAGCAGCAACTACAAACCCACCAAAAGAACAAAAACTGCCGGTGCATGACGACATACATGCATTTCGTATTCTTTCAACGTCATTGCCTTTTCTTGAGTTCTTCTTGTTCATCGTGTGGGGTTCCTTACCCTTACAGTACAATGCTTACAATATCGTCGCAGTTTGTAGACTCAAGTATAAAAACATAGGTACTAATTTTAACGTTCCATTTACTATATGAGCACATATGTACTGTTAATTTAAATGCCGTCTGGGTCGTGCATTGAAAAGATTCCAGACCATTTCGTTTGACATACATCTGGGTTTAGATCGAGGTTTAAAAGAAAGCTGTCAGCCCGCTCGATTTGTAAGCTGAATCCAGACGTGGGACTTAAAAAGTATGTTGCATTCTCTTGTTCAAAATAAGTATAGATTAATGCGTTCAATGTGGTTTGGTATGATACTCATATTACATGATGTATCTGTAGATATAGACTGTGTTATGCTGTATATACATGTCAACAAGTATTTGTTTTTATGTTGTGTCAGCCAACTCGTGTCTGAAACCATACAGTACCGCTCTCATCAATTAGTCTGCTGGAGAAATGGGAACCGTCTCCGTATATCAGACCGCATAATCTCATTGGGGATTAGTCGGTCATGACAAAATTTGGAAGAACCAATACCTGCGTTCTTTGTAATCTGATCTCTGCCATTGGGCATACGACAGCAGATTGCGGTTCAACATCTTCATTAACGGGACCACATTCGTGCCAAGGCCAGGGATGTCGATTTCATTGGGGGTGTCGTTACTAGTTAGCTTAACATATAATGTGCCGAAGCATATATTCCCGTCGGGTCCAGCGTAACTGCCCCATCCGCATACGGTGCCTTCTTAACCTTTAGTTATGAACATCTTCATACCGTAATTGTGTCTGATCATGACAGGCAATCCAAGACACAATCGTAATTTCAATGCCAGGTGTATGTGTTCAGTATTTCTTGGATATAAATTCCACATAGCCTCTTTTTTAATAGCCTCTAGCTTTCTCTTATTCAGTACTTTACTAAATTCACGCTTCCTTTTCTTTACATTCGTATCTGTAAGCTAGTCATGCCATTCCGACAAGCCGTAACCGTTACACCAAAATGGCGCTATTAATACACTCTGGCATCTAGTTGCTCGGACTGTATATGAAGCGGTGAGCCGCCAGGCTTACAGTATCGTCCTGGTCACATTTAAGCCTGTCTACTGGATGGAATTCTGTTAATTCCTGCCAGGTGTCTGACACAAACTTGTCACAACCTAGATTATTTATTTTGTTCTTCTATACGTTCCAAGCTGTTATTATTAACGCGTTTCTGAATTCATTGCCACGTATGTCGGACTGGACGTTCTTTATTGAAGGAAGGCTATGTCGTCCGTCGTATATGCTGCGTATCTCATGTTTTCCAATGCAGTTCTTAACCTTGAATCATCTGGCGTCTGGCTCCCTTGACGTATGTTTTCTTTTAATATAACTACGGTAATTATCTGCTGCCATATAGGACCTTGAAGTGCTTTACATATTGCTTAATTTTTCTCTGATATAACGATCTCTGTATTCCTTGCCTTTATATGTTAGTTCTATTTCTGGTATGTTTCTGTTTGTATCCGCCACAACTGTGTCCGCCGCTTGATTGCTGGTATGTGTCCATCCACATACGTTTATATTGTGCTGGCTTCATCCTATTGTCTCATCTGTCAGACAGCCATTTCTGAAAGGACATCGTACCTATCAGGTCGTCGTATGGTGTTTGTGTAGTCATTTCCCTCATCCTCTGATTCGTCGGATCTATATCCATGTCCATTATCATACGCAGCCTGTTTGATCTTTATATCCAACTCGCTGTGAAAGTCGTCACTGGCATCCAGACACTCGTATTCAAGATTTAAGTTGGACATTATTTACACATCGCGGTCCTCGAACCTGTACTGGACCAAGGCTTCATTCCAAGACTGGTCGTGCGCTTTTTAAATCGAGGCCATCCTTCCACAGTTTGAACAGGGTAAGCATTGTTATGCAATAATATTCCTGTCGCCTCTGTCAGTGCGAAGTAATGATCCTCCCACAAAATTGGGCACATTGGTCTATATTCTCCTTATATTGGATGGTCTGGCATGAAACAGTCGTAAGATCCCGTCGAGCCTTCATCTATCTCTTCCCATTATTCGCTTTCATCTGCGCTGTCTCCTTCCACTGACTCGACCTTCTTAGTCTTTGAAGCAAAGGCTTCGATCTCTTTCTTTGTCCTTCTTCGTTTAGTACTTGTTTGTATCCACTGTACCAAAGCAAGGCCACCAAATACCGCCGACCGAATTTTGTTATCATCCACAATCTATTTCACAATATATGATCCAAACACTTTTCCTACTACCCTATCTTTAAGGTGCGTGCCGTCGCACGGTCTAATGCTTATAAATCGAGTGGGCTGACAGCTTCTTATGAACGCTGGGATAAGCGCCTAGGGCTGATTCAGGCAATGACATAGTAATGGATGTATATTAGGGCGGTGGCTGTATAGGGTAACAACTGTAGTGGAATAGTGACTAATAGAATATCAACCCGTAAGACTGACAACTCATAGCACTATGACCCATATGAGTAGCGACTGTAAATAGTAACTTGAACAGGCATAAAAAAATGACATCATATGGAAAGAAAATCAAGGGGTTGCAGCTACAGACTCATGCTCCAGAATGCAGTTGAGCATCATCCACACGATCATTGATATACCCAGCATGTTCCATTGCACGATCGCAGATGTACCCAATCTGTTCCATTTCTACTTCATCAAAATCAGAATACCCATGGTCACTGTCAACATCATTTTTGTCATCATTGATCATAGAGGAATCCACAGTATTGGATGTGGAGGCAATTGGGGAGAGGTAAATGCAGCCGGGTGGAGGTCAGTGCATTCCTAGGTGTAGCAAGGATGGGTTTTTGGAACTATCATCATGCACAATCCTGGGAGCCAGTGCCGCTTCAATAACCTGAAGCCTATTGGGTGCAGAGGTGCAGTATAAGGCATACTGAGCAGGAGAGGGCGAACAATAGGTGGAGTTGGGTCAGCCGACGCTACGCATATCGGGTTTCGGAAGTGACCAGGACCTTGGGGAGGAAGGAGACGAATGGTTCCGCAGCCGAGATGCGCCATATAATAGCCAAATGCGCAATCCCAATTCTTGAACCAGGTGACGGCGAGTTCGGAGGGCAAATCACGGAGGCTCGTAGAGATTTCACTAAGGTGGAGTAAGTTTTGAATGTAATATCTAGTATAAAAATTTAAGCTTACTCAGGGTTGTTGGTGATGCCAACAGGTCGTCCGACAGTGACGACTCCAAAAAATCCCGTTCACGATCAGCCGGGGAACCAAGGCCTTCCAGTGAATGATGGCGGTGACGGAGAGGTTCGGATTGCAGGCGGGATTTTCATCTACAGTAAAGGCCTCGGAATCGGCTAGAATGAAATCGTCAGAGAGGAATAGATATTTTAAATACGAACACTTACTAATAATGGCCAAGTTTTGAGGTTCGTTGATGACCATTGGGACAGGCGGTACCGGATTAGCTGGTCGAGAAGCAGTCGAGTTTGCCGGTTGAACGGCGGTCGAAATAGCAGGACAAGTAGGCTGCATAGGTAACAACTGAACAGGGGTCGAAGTAGGAGGACCAGTAGAGGAAGTCAAAATTTTATTCGTTTGCATATTTTCTGTGTTTTCTTCTTGAATCAGTGTGATTTTATGGAGAATGGTGCTGCGTGTGGGGGCGTCCTTTCTATGCAGGCCTGTCCCTTCAAACGGCTGCTTCGATTCCATTGGCCGTCGCTGTGCCTATAGCCGTGTGTCAGTATTTACGATGGGAAAATGCAGAACAGAAATATGCACTAACCAGAATTGCGGCGACCTTTCAAGCCCCCGTAATCTTTCTAAAAATATACAACGAGTGAGTGGATGGAGCGCCGTACAATCATACGACAAGGTGCGCGTACGCTGTCGTAAATATATTAGTTGTTAAGGCTAGGAGAATTGCTTACCGTAAAGATACACAAGACAAAGCCTGGCTTGCACTAGTGACAGGGATGATGTTTGAAAAATGGAGCCGGTTGCCCGGGACCGCCATATGACCCATTGAGTTAGTGGAAAGATCCTACACGTAACAATACACAAATTACTCGCCGCCCTGCCGTTTATGTGATCCCCGCTCCTCCAAACACTCAAGGGTCGATCTCGTTCCGCTTTCCTTAGACCAATCAATGGGTCGGTTTGTCGAGGGAAGATATAGGTCCGGCATCGAGCGAAATTGGGCCCAGGTCCCTCCTTCCAGCCTCTTTTTTTGGGAACGCTTCGTTCCCTATCTCAAGCTGCAAAAAGGTGAGTTTTATTCGGCGAATGCATTGAATAATTAAACTTACGAGTTCTCTAAGCATCGCTTTATTTCTTTCTTCATTAGGTTCGACGCATAGCCCACGATCGCTAATTAAGTATTCGGCGGCAGCTTTGGATGCGTGCCTTACGATGCACCAGCTCTTTCACAACGCCTGTTGCCGTGTATTTTTCATCTCGTTTACAAAAATTATGTCCTGTATCTTGTGTAATAAATGGTTTACGCTCTGCCCGCGTCTAACACAGCCCTGTTCTTTGTTTCCGTAGTTGGAAGGTAAAATTAGAGCATGATTCGTGCTCGTTTGTGAGAAGCTACAGAGCCGGTAGAATGAGACACAGGAACAATGTGACTAGCGCCCAGTGAGCTCCCTGTTCGCGGAAAGGCAAGCACGGATTATGCTTGTGTGTGAGAAGTTAGGAGTTATATACGCACACAAGTAAGACCAAATGCGATGACGTGAAAGGCGAGCACGAATCGTGCTCTTGTAAAAGAAATCAGATGCCCACAAAGGTGAGACCAATTGCACTACCGTGATGTAAGATGGAAAGCATAGAGATAAGATATCCACGGGCCCGCCTGCACGGCAGCCGTTGCGAAACAAATAACAACACGGAAATGTGACCGTGATCGCATCCTAACTTGCCCATCATTCGTCGATGTCCGCGCGTGAGGTCTGACCCACATTTAGGACGAGGGGCGGCGCAATGGATCTAATCCATACGCATGAGCCAACGGCGATCAGTCTGGTCTTGGCTTCATGTTCCTCCTAGGGATGTGGGGTCTAGAAGCATGAAGATATGATTCCCATTTATGAGCGCCCTCCCTCGACCCTTGGACGACCACCTCGCCTAAGTTCTTTCCTCCATGCCTTTACTAAAGCATCCTTACGGCTCACGGATACTCCTGCCCTTTCCCTTTTCACCATTGTCGTCATGTGTCGCCGTTCTTTGGGGTTCCCGGGTTCTACGCAATTGTTCGTAAGTTGTCGTACTGCTTTGTCTTACATCCTCACCCCCTCAGTCTCGCTTTTCTAGCCTGTTTAGGTGCTCATGTAGCGCGGTCGTCATCTCAACTCTCCCATTTCTTACACTTAGTAAGTCGTAATTCTGTTGTATTTCGCTCCTTGGATTAATATATCTCCATCTGTCCCTTAGAACACATGCACCCAGCACGGTAATTATGCAGTCAAAGGAAATTATACCACCATTGCCGTATTTCCGGTAGGGTTGATTTTTTTGTCTTACGAGAATTCTCACTCTTGCACCTCTCTGCCTCCTTCAGCTCATCAGCGTATATATAGTGCTTGTATGATTTTCTGACTGCGTCATATAAAAGTCCTCCTGCACTGTCGACTTCGGCACGTTAGATCTCATCTACGCCCAGCACAGCAGCAATCCTCTCAAACTTTTGACGTACATCTCTCCAGGCGTTTCCTCCCACTTTGCGACCTGATCTTCTTCCAAAATTTTAGCTCTTCGTTAGTTTTGGTCTCCCTTTTCCGTGTTACGCATTAATCTCACTCACAATTCAGTACCGTCAGCTTTTGTTGCTAGATTCTTGCTTCTCGTCCTTTCCTGACCTACACCGATTTCCGGCTTTTCTGTCTGCATATTGTCTCTCGCCCACATCTCCTTTGACGGAAATATAATACAGCAATGGACGAGTTTACATCCTACGGTCTCAGAGCCTTCTGTCACAAAGGCAAGATTCTTCTCAGTGAGCAGAAGTACAAAGAATTTGTCCGCTTCATGTTATGTGGGATCGATCCTACCAATGAGACCCAGGTCATTGTTGACGCATTCCAAAACGGTATCGATGATGACGAGCAACTTGAAGTTATGCGCGACTACGACTCGCTCCTCGGAATTGATCCAAACATTAAGGTCCTTTCCAGCATCGACGTATTTCCATTGGCTCGACATGCTGACACGCTAACGTCAAGCGTTCATCTTAGCTATCTTTTTACGGTGGAAGGTAAAGTACGTATGCGCATTGTGTCCAGATCATATGTAATACCGTATTGAATATTCATGTCAGTCTTTTCGTTCTGAGATCCACAAAGTACCGAACATTTGCCTGGGAAAGTGGCAGACTCACAACATGCTGCGAGTCATTATTCCTGGTCTCTTCAGAGGGCAGGTCATCTTGTCCCACCCAGGACGAGCAGCGAATATTTTATAATCATGGCCTTCTCCTGGCGATGCGCTTTCTTCTCAACAACGACGGTGTCGAATGGTGTCCGAGCTACGATGATGAAATGTTTAGAGCGCGTGGCGCGGATGGCAAGCTAAGTTTCCAGGCCAAGAAATTGCCCGCGTGGTCCGTTGATCATCTGGCAGGCAAAATTCGCGAATACCTGCAATTCAACGGATGTCCCTGGTACGACGGCATCGTCATCCTCCACCAAATCAGGGGTGTCAAGCACTCCACTGAGCACGGATTGATACCGAACGCCACTACATCCGCTTTGATAAAATTCCTCCAAGAAAACCATCTTCTTTCCCTGGTCGACAACAATATCACCGAGTTCACCAGCTCTCAACAGTCACAGTGGTGGATTGATGTAGGAATTGAGGTGTCCTCGACTAGCTCTCATTGCCTCCAGTGGAAGTCGAATTCTCATGCGGACATTGTCCAGCAAGTCTGCAGGGTGTCTGAAGCTACTGCCGTTCGATTGACGAAGGTCACCCGGCCATCCTACAGACGTGATTTGGCTCAGCATCTTATGGACGTCTCTGGTTTCAGGCTTATACCGGGGAACGTGGTCAAGGCGTATTCGAATGTCAGTACATGCAAGCATATACCACGGACAAGGCAGTCACATATTGCCCCACTCGAAGCAACCCCAGCCGGCCTGGTAAGAGCCTTACGGCTCTCCAGATTATGCGAGGCTCAGGTCGGAGCTACATGTCCGGCTTGTACGATCTGTATAAGAATTGCCGCTGAAAATAATTATTCTTTGGCGCGCCTTGAACTTCGTGTCCCGCTCAAGTATGCACACACGGTGCTGTATCGCTGACATCGGCGACCATCTTCTGCGGAAATCCCTTCTGTCATTTGATCGGCCCGCATGGTGGTACGTTTGTCCTAACCATTGTTCTTGATGTGAAACTTAATATTCGTTGTGTAGGACCCTACGTGCACTTCGATGTTTGGCAATAAAATATGTCATCGAGTGGCAGGAGTCTGGGCCAGCTGAAGCACGATCGAAGCTTGAGGCGCTTCTCCTCACAGCTGCCTGCTCGTGGTTGATCAATGGGATCCATTCCACTATGGATACTGGATCGGCAGAGAGCTGATCTCTGCAATCCTTCCCCATGTCTCTCTGGAGGAAGCTCAACCCGACGTCTTGATTTGTTGTAGGTCCAATAGTCGTCGCTCCGACTGGGACCCGGACAATGACAGCTCCGAGGATGAATCTGACTGGAGCATGGACGATTCGGACGACTCGGACGAAGATTCACTTGCTATCATTCGTCGCCCAACCTCTAACACCGGCCCCGCCGCAATTTACGGCCTAATTTTCCTGCGATCCATTCGTGTTGGCAACAAACACCCCATCCCACGCTTCAAGCGCGAGCCCAATCGCGAAATTGAGCGACAAAGCTTTTTCGTTCTATTTTCAGACGCAGCCTGACAACATTATGACATACTTTAGCACTAATATTGTGGCGAAGGGCACCCACCCTACTCGTGTTGCTAATCGTAAACGGACAATCCAATATGTTAATATGGGACAAGATGACCCTGGTCGGAAAATTTTCAAGTTCACCAAGAGAGGCTACTCGCTGGGGACCCCACCTAGAGATGAAGGCTCCGACGTTGAGCAATTTGATGGGGACACCAATGAGATTAAAGGGATTGACGACGCGGTGAACGATGCCTGGCGCCAATTCTTGCTCGACCTCACGTCCAAAGCACCGAACTCGAAATCTGCATTAGAACCATCATACATCATTCTCGATCCACATGAACGCATGGTCGTTAACGAGGATACCTATCGAAACCGAAAACTATCAGACTACTTTCGAGACTGCCGGTGGAGGATCGCCCGACGAGAAAGAATGGGCGGCCAATTTCAGGAGGTTGTGGCCTCCAAAAGGACACACCTATGCTCCGAACGTGCACCATTACGGTCACATGCTTTATCTACGCAAAGAAAGAGAAAAACTTTCAGAAATCGAGTGGACATGACGAGAAGGCACCTGCACCTTGCATTATTATCAACCCGAATAGTGATTCGCCGACATGGTAGGGTGGATGACAATAGACTTCATACGGTTCATGTATATGAGTTTGCCATCTCGGCTCTATTTCCATCCTCCTCACTGCGCCTACTTTGTATATACACGTGCTCATTTTATAGCCCCACCATTCAGTCTGGCCGAGTTTCATTTTTCTTCGCCCGTCCTGTAAAGTTTGTGTACCTTCCTTTGTGCGTACTATTGCTTTTATTACACATATTTTTACCCAACTTTAATGCCTAAGATATACATCAATAGACCCACGCACGCAATGTCTTGTACTACATAGTTTCTGTGTATCAATTTATAATTCGGTGTGCGAAAGGCACAGCGGCAATGAGAGCACGACTCATTCTCACAAATGAGGATGGCCGAAGCACATCGAGGATGCAAATATTAGACCCCACGATATGCACAGGTGAGACCTGATGCACTGTAAATACGAGGTAGAGTGTGACTGATCCCTGGTGAGGCCAGAGTGAAAACGCGAGGACAATTCGTCCTCGCAATACGCTACAGGTGAGACCTGATGCACTGCTAATCCGAAGTTACAGATGAGACCTGATGCGCTACAGTCAACAAGTTCGTCCACCAAGCGTTCGCTGCTGAGGCCAAAGAGAGTGCATGGTACTGTAATCGACCTCACGATACACATACGTAGGATCTTACGCATTGCAATATGGCGTGCTTGTTGGTGAGCCAAAATTCAGACATGAAAGGAGGAAGCACTCGCTATCCGGTACGTGAGTAATCACTGGTGAGGCTAGAGAGCAAGGGGCGAGGGGGCGAGAAAGGGAGTACGAATCGTTCTTACGATACGCAGAGGTGAGACCTGATGCGGCGCAGCTCACGACATCATCATCCATGTGGTCAGTACAAAAGGCACAGCGAAAAAGCGAGCACGACTTCGTCCTCACAAACAAAGATGGCCGAAGCACATCAAGGATGCAAAAATTAGTCTCGAGGACGGTGCGTCAGCGCCTTGTAACAAGAGGTGGAAGCAGTAAGGTAGTGAGGCGGGGGTGGAGAGGTTGACCGCATCATCTGCAGGGCGTAGAGGACCGATGGCAATGCTGAAGGGTGACCCCACTTCGCTCCGCTATGGTATTCTACTCTACCTATTATACGTATAGCCTTGTGACCAATATAAGGATTAACCAACTCTGAAGGTGATGGGTAGGTGGGATTTTAGAGATGTTCGGTAGATGATGAATGGGTAAGGTAAAATTTGTGTTGACCGCCTATGCAGTCGGTCGTGGTACAAGTTATAGTCAGTAAAGTAAGGTGCTAGGGAAGTAAACACGTGGTGGCGTCTCCTTATCACGAGACGGCGTACCCGCGAGGCGAGTACTTTCAACCTCACGATACGCACAAGTGAGACATATACTATGCTTGTTGGTGACTCAAAACTCAGATATAAAATGAGGAAGCACTCGCCATCATCCAGCCCATGCATGTCCCTCGGCACATTCGCATCTCAATAGCAATCTTGGGTATACGCACGGATGGGACCAGCTACGCTGCAGATATGGATGATGACGATTTTAACAAGAGAGTATCGGGGGCCACCCACAGCCAAGTCGTGCGCCAGGTGAGACCTGTACGTAGACTATATGGTAGGTGAGAGAGATGGCGAAGTCCAAATCGCGGGGCATAGCGGTTTTGGGGACGCTGCAGCTAAACAACCAAATAAAGTCACGTAATTAACAACGACAGGCAGCCGCGATCACAGTATTTGGCATCGATGCTATAGCCAAATAGTCAAATAAAGCCACATAATGGGCGTTCAATCGTGTGCCAATTCCTTTACAGTCCTCTTTCAGTCAGAATCATCGTTCGTGTGCGAGTCTAACCCACACATTGGACGGTGATGCGGCGTAACAGATATAATCTGTACGTGCGCACTCTGGCTCAGCAGAATGGTCCTTACGATCGCTTGCTTCCAGGGAGTTCGTGACGTGCATTAAGCCACCAATTTGCCTCGTAAGTGCAATCGTCTATTGATTAAAAAGCTCAATTTATAAAATTTCCTCGTTCACAGAGCTCAATCGTGCATCATCAATCATCTTCAGTCAGAATCATCATTCGTGTGCGGGTCTAACCCACACATTGGACGGTGATGCGGCGTAACAGATATAATCTGTACGTGCGCACTCTGGCTCAGCAGAATGGCCCTTACGACGACATGCTTCCGGGTAGTTCGCGATGTGCACCAAACCCCCAATTTGCCTTGTAAATGAAACCGTCTGTTGATTAAAAAGCTCAATTTATAAAATTTCTTCGTTCACAGAGCTCAATCGTGCATCATCAATCATCTTCAGTCAGAATCATCATTCGTGTGCGGGTCTAACCCACACATTGGACGGTGATGCGGCATCACAGATCTAATCTGTACGTGCTCACTCTGGCTCAGAAGATTGGTCCTTACGATCGCTTGCTTCCAGGGAGTTCGTGACGTGCATTAAGCCACCAATTTGCCTCGTAAGTTCAATCGTCTATTGATTAAAAAGCTCAATTTATAAAATTTCCTCGTTCGCAGAGCTCAATCGTGCATCATCAATCATCTTCAGTCAGAATCATCATTAGGTGTGCGGGTCTAACCCACACATTGGACGGTGATGCGGCATCACAGATCTAATCTGTACGTGCTCACTCTGGCTCAGAAGATTGGTCCTTACGATCGCTTGCTTCCAGGGAGTTCGTGACGTGCATTAAGCCACCAATTTGCCTCGTAAGTTCAATCGTCTATTGATTAAAAAGCTCAATTTATAAAATTTCCTCGTTCGCAGAGCTCAATCGTGCACCATCAATCATCTTCAGTCAGAATCATCGTTCGTTTGCGGGTCTAACCCACAAATTGGACGGTGATGCGGCGTAACAGATCTAATCTGTACGTGCGCACTCTGGCTCAGCAGAATAGCCCTTACGACGACATGCTTCCGGGGTAGTTCGCGGCGTGCACCAAGCCCCCAATTTTCCTCGTAAGTGCAATGGTCTATTGATTTAAAAGCTCAATTTATAAAATTTCCTCGTTCGCAGAGCTCAATCGTGCACCATCAATCATCTTCAGTCAGAATCATCGTTCGTGTGCGGGTCTAACCCACAAATTGGACGGTGATGCGGCGTAACAGATCTAATCTGTACGTGCTCTCTCTGGTTCAGCAGGATGGCCCCTCGGCGATATGCTTCCAGGGAGTTCGCTGACGCACACTATGCCCCCACTTTGTCTTGTAAGTGCAATCTTCAACTCACACAATTTTTCGCTCATCAGTTGTCCATAAGTTACCCTTTAATCACCCAAGGCGCTCCAACATGTTTGATTTCCAAATTCGGCTGGCAATAAAACGCGCAGATGAACGCGTGCTCCTCTTTCCTCAGGTCCGCCAACCGTCCTCGAAAGGTAAGTATTCTTTTTCTGTTATAATGCGTATAGACCTCAACCCACTTTAGATGTTTTTTCAAATTTATCACTTTGGAGCGACCGGGCGCTGACGGCTATCATGCGCAACGAATTGCGCGCCAAGACGTTCGAGGCGCTCCGTATCGTTCGATGCGATCTTCCCGTCGACACCGGCAGGGTAGTTGTCATGTAAGTCTTATCTTCCTTTCTATTTTCTTTTTCCTATCGTGTGTTGTCCAGCTCCAGCAGGCATTCGAGCCCGTCATGCCCTGAGCCGCACTATACGGCGAAAATCTTCGGGTCGGGGGACCCGACGTGCGGTACATCACGTCGCTGCACATCGTCGACGGCGTTAGGGTCACTGGCAGTGTATTTATGCCGGAGAAGGATAGGGCTGTTTGGATACGGATGACATTTCGAGATGTTCAGGCGAAGTACCCAGGCATGAGGTGCCTTTAGTACTGGTAAGTCTTTTCTATCTTTCCTCTCTAAACAACGACTAACCTCGATCTTACAGTGGGTTTTGCAATGTAGAAAATAAACTTGTACAACGAAAATGAGCGCAAAATTAGTGTTAAAAGGGGTTCCATATTCTGAAAGTATACTACGTTACTGACTACAGCGCACAACACGGCAGAGACATGAACTACGAGCTCACCGGCGGCCGAGGCCCTATAGATTTTCACCTCAAAGTAAGTACCCACAGCCTCTCTGTTCGTCAAGTTAATTCTTTACCGTTTACCTATCTGCGTGCACAAATAGTTGGGCCTGCGTGTACAAATGGTGCCTACATTCTAAGTGCGCACACACGCTGGGAAAGCGAGCACAGTTCACGCTTGCATTTCACAAAAGTGTGTACAGCAGTCGGAATGATGGTACGTGATGTGTTCAAATGCTGGTCGTGTACATGTGCTTATGGAGTGGATGGGAGGGTGGACTGTGTAGTTAAACTGCTGGTGGCCGAGTCGATGGGGGACCCACACCACGGTGGCAGGAATAGACCATCAGCTGAATTGATGGGGGCCGAGGTACGAGCGTGCAGGTGGATTTGTGAGAAGGGCAGACCAGTACCGTGCACATTATGAGGGAGGCGAAAGACGAAGGAAGAAATAGCAGTGCTGGTTGTCGGAGAGCGGGATGCGAGGAGCAGAGACACCAGCAGGCGCTCTGGACCTAGACAGAGCAATGTCAGCGTCTCAGACACATCTAGTCCAAGGCAGGCAGACTAACATTAAGTTCCCGCTTCTGCAGCACATACCCTCGATGTTGCGCATCTTAGCGATGTTGTGTGCTCGCTTGACCGCGGAAGAAGTGGGCGACGTGGTGCCAATGGCCGTCGGTTGTTCGGCGATATTGCTCCGCTCCAGACGAAGTTGTTACTGCAAGTGGCGGCGACGAGAACAACAACGTGGACGTCCCTGCCCCTTCCGTCGACCTTCTCTCTCATTCTGCCTCTCTTTTCCCTCGCTTCTGTCGGAAATCGAGGGCCGGAACAGCGACAGGCGCAGTAGGCGATCACGCTCCCATACATCTGGTAGTAGCAGGTTGACTATGGAAAGGTCGAGAAGGCGGCGGCGGTTCCGCTGTATCCAGAGAGGCGAAGCGCGGACAGGCAGGAGATATGTCGGGAACGACAGAAGATTTGCAGGCTAGAAATGGAATTAAAAGCACGTTGTCTAGAGGCATTCACGGTGAGACCGTTGAATGTGCATTTGCTGGATGCCAGGGAGGAGAGGGTGCGCCCGTTACCTTGAACACAACTGTTTGCCAACTGCGTTCCCGGTGTAAAGCGGTGGCCAGCATGCAGTCGTCTTCTAGATGATGAGGGGGGGGGAGGGGGGACCAACAATGCTGGACAGCACGCAAGATCAGCATTCACGGTAAGACCGGCAAATGTGTGTGCGGCATGGCAGGGAGGAGAATGATGAGAGTATGTAGTGACGATAACGAGTTGTCCTTGCCGACATCACTCAGCAAAGTGCGGGAAGCAAGCTCAGGCAGCTTGGAAGCGAGATGCCGGGAAGCACGATGCCGCCAAGCGCGACTTGGACATTCCAATCACTCTTACATACCAATACCATACGCTCTGCGAACAGGTCTAACCTGGCGCATGCCTTGATATTTGGTGAACTTTGATAGCATCTCTACTTAATGTTGCTATTGGGAGGCGAGATATTCACTAACAAACTCTCCTTCTGACAGTCCGATATTGGGTGTCGTCGACACCTTCCTTCTCTGCTCCCCGTGCGCTAACCATTACTTAGATTATGTCCACCGGGCGCTTCACGCGGCTCATCAGCCAGACGACATTTTGGAGCTACTTATTGTGTATTTATACCGGTTTTGTTATCTGTCGTATCTGACATACACATTCTTTCTCTTGCTTTCCGTCATCATATGGTTCACGATTCGTGACGAGACTTACGTTGGCTTGACAAAGAAACTCTAGGTGATACCGATGTGGTTCATCGTCATCACCGGCACCTCAATGGTCGTAGTCGGGTTTGGGATAGACGTTCGTATTGAGAAAGTCGCAGAGGTATATCGCCCACATCTCTCTCCTTGTGTTGGTCATTATTTCCTTCTTTCCCATTCCTATTTGCCTTCCATCCATGCATATTCCCTTGTATCTCACCCATGAATACATCCTTACCCGCTGTCATTTCGCTTATTAATCTCACTCCTCCACCCATTTACACCTAATATATCCAAACTCACACATCCACATGTATCTAGGAGCTTCATCATGGCCACTGCGATGTGCACAAACTCCATCGCGCTCTCCATTGCGCTGATGCATAGCCTCGTCATCTCGCATAGAGCTTGGATGACAACTAGAACGCAATTCTCGGGAGGGTATTGACATATTTGACGATGTACAGTACGCCTGGGGTTGTGGTATGTGGATTTTCTCTTGTTCTTTTAGCATGTACCCGTAACCTACCTATTCCCTCCCCCTCTCGTCTCCCCCTTCCCTTCCGCATCCTTTCGACGCTTGCACTATGATCCTTACCCGCATACACCCACCAGCTCTTCCCTCCCTTCTATGAAATCACAGGTTCGACACAGCTACGGCGTATGCCTCCTTTCGGCGTCCCGACATGATCCTCGCACCACTTGCCATCTCATCCATAATCACTCCATCAGCCTCCATGTTTGGACTGGATGTCGATTCGCGACGGTGAGTGCACAGGATATCGATTGCGACGGTGAGTGCACACCGCTCCTTGTAGACTTCACCAACAAGGGAGAGGACAGCGTGCATGGTTTAAGGGCGCTCGTGCATTCAAATTTGTCGTTACGGTCTGTGAATGGGGCGGTCAAGACATGTGGGAAGCGTGTAGTGCCGGTGACGCTTGTTGTGCTTTGGGTGTATATTCGGGGCGGGGAGGAGGCAAGAGGATGGAGAGTGGAGGAAGGAACAGGAGCAGAAGAAAACCTATTTGGCTTTGGGAAAGCGAGTGTGAAGCAGAAGAAGTGCGATCACAATAGGAAAGGACATAGGTAGGATGGTAGGAAGCTGAGCTAGATGAAAAAGAGCAATTGGTGTGCTGTGTTTGAGCAGTGAGTGATTTCCTTTTGTTTCTTTTGAATATATGCGCCCTGTCTTTTCCTCGCATTTATATGGGAAATTTGATATCCTTCCGTATTTTGTCATTTGATTGCGGACTTGTTCATTTGACCACGATCTCTCGACCGTTCTTCCTCTTTCCCTCCACTTCACTTTCCCCTTTATCTCCCCTTTCTCCTCCTACTATTCGCAACACGATTATTTTTATAAGCCTCCCTGTATTCACTGTTGTCAATAGCATTCTGCTCTGATCTCTGCCCACGCCCACCCTCGCGCAGATCACGTCCGCCAGCGCATCAGGCAGCTCATTAATTGGACTGTTTTGGAGCTATTGTGTGTTGACGCTGGTGGTTATTCCAGCGAGTGTGTTGGGTGGGCTATGGTTGGCTGAGCTTTAGGATTGGGCAGGTGGGGTGAGGTGGTGGGGAGGGATGGAGGGTAGGCCATCAGCAGTCTAACAAATAGCTTTTTTCCGCTTGTACAAGTGAAAAAGGAGCGAGTCCAAAAGATAGGTGTCTAATCCAAAAAGCTAGCTATTTTTCGTGCTGTTCAAGGAAAAGAAACAGCGGAAAAGGTGGGAAAAAGTGAAGCGTGTATCTACAGGATTTATAATCAAATAATTTTGGAAAGTATTAAGACTGTAGGAGTATGAAACGTAGGATCAAGCATGGGATTTGACTGGGCCACAGAAATTGAAGACTTGAGCACGGTCATTGTCTAAGATAGACAAATCAGTATCATGTGTATTGTTCACGCTCTACTCTGAGCATTCCAAACAAGCTTCCACCAATTCTTTCCAGCGAGCTCCCATGATGCCATTCGCTCCATGAAAGCCATCGTAATATGTTCTAACTTGCGATCCCCAAAATGGCTTTGAAAACTCCTTCGGCTTGGTGGATGGCTTGGAAAGGTGTCTGACAGCACACTCAAACTAAAATAAAAGTGAATTAGCTACAGCTGAAGATTGATCATCACTTTAGCTGTACTTACTGCTGCCATGATCAATGCGACAAGGCCTTTGGGTTATCCATTATCGGAGGTTGAGCCAGCCCTAAGGCTAAGGAGAGGGGTGGCAAGGCCGGATAATGAAAGGGGAAAGTAACGACCTCCAGGAAACTTTATATATATCAGTATTTGTATTCTGTCATGGTGATGTATATCCACTTACTTGACATGCTGGATCTTTGTGTCCAATCGGAGAACCCATCAGTGAGGGTGTCTTTGAAGAAAAGTGGTCCATCCACACGTAGAGACCACCGAAGCCAGTCTTTGGCTGCTTGCTCGTCTTTGAGAGTGCTTCGGAAGCATCTGTGAGATGGTGCAGCCAAACAGGCCCTTAAGACATAATGGAGATTAGATCAGTATTTTTGAAAGACATAATGAGGGTTAAATCAGTACTTCCTTTCAGACATAACAGGGGTTAGATCAGTACAATAAAAGCAGAGTTAAATCAATAGATACATCCCAGTTAGATCAGTAGTTGAAAAACAGAGTTACTTCAGAACTTCATATACCATGGTTAATTCAGTACTTTATATTCAGGTTAAATCAGTAGTTATTAAAAGGGAGTTTAAATCAAAGACTACAGAGAGTAGAAACATGTCTTGCAATGAATAAAAAATTTGCAAAAGTGCAGAAATATTGCAGAAAGGTAAGAAATTCTATGCCATGTCCTATTAGTAGCACTCTCTGAAGTATCCAGCAGATGAAACATAGACTTCTTTAGATGGAATTAAGGCAGAATACCTTTTTTGAACATAGATTTGATATAAGTACAAAATTTCCACTGTTTTTGGTAAGAATCAAAAGTGATGATATCATTATATGTCCCTTGCCTTCCTTCCTTCCTTGATCCCCCCCCTCATCCTTTCTCTCTTTCCTCCAAGGCATCCACTCATACCTTCCCAGTTCTTCCTCCCTATAAATAGGAATTTAGCATTGACATCATAAACAACAAAGACAACAAAACAATCATCCACCACAAAGTTGCCACATGTGTCATGTGTGTGTTCACTGAGAAAGATGCATAGGTGGCTGCCAGGGTGGAACAGCAGCAGCAGCAGCAGCAACATTTTATCAGATGCATGGTGGGGGTGCAGGTGTGGAGATGGATAGGCAGCAGCATGCAGGCATTGGAGGACAGCTGCTGGGTGTAATTGGAGCTTTGGGAAGGATGAATTGTGGCTGTAGCATCAATGGATAAGGGGCACATATCTCAATGGTGGCAAGACGGACTTGACATTTGATGTGAATCTGAGGAGAGGTCTGATGGGGGAAATGGGTGATGTTCTTGTGGGAGGGTGAGTTTTTTTTTTTGGCATAGTTTGGGTTTGCTATTTTTTTTTGTGGTTGCAGGCAGGGCTTGGATTTAGATTTGTATGAAATGTGCTTTGAGTCTTGAGCTTTGTCTTTTGTCACACTGTCTTTCCTTTCCCTTTCTTTTTGAAATCTCATTGCGCATTATTCTCTTTTCTCTTTTTTTTGTCATCTTATCTCTATTTTCATGCAAATATGCTGACAGCATTCTTTTATTCTACTTCCAGCCTGTGAAACTTCCATCGTTCTCAAAATACCTCTCAGTTATACATGCTCTGCTGGTGGACATAGCACATTTGCCTTCTCAGTCTGCTAATAATCAGCCTGGTGCAGCTGCTGCATCTGCCAGTGCTGGAGGTCTGGGAGTGGGACCACCTACCGCACCTGTCACTGTTCCAGCCTCAATTTTGATGCAGGCCAGGAGGGATTGAGAAAAAGTGGGCTACAGAAGAGACAGGAACAGGGGCATCCACCTCATTGTTGTTGCCACTGCCACTGCCATCTGCAGCAATAACTTGGTCAAGGGCAGAGCAAGAACAACCAACATTGGTTGGCAGCATGTGATCTGCTTCTTCTTCCTCTGCTGATCCAGCTACAGTCAACTCCTCTGCCTCTGCCTTCACCACCACCACCACCACCACCACAAGCAACAACAACTCCCCTGTGCTCTCAGCAACCATCATCTGGGACCTGCAATTGTAACTGAGTGATGTGTAATTGTGGCTCATGGATGCTCAAGCAGGAGGCAATGAGAAGAGAGGTGGTGTAAGGGATGCTACCGATGTGCAGACGGAAACAGATACTGGAATCCCCACAACAAAATGCCTATCGGGAATTTTTCATGTGAAAATTCGTAGCCATTTCAATTGCAGTAAGATAACAAATGGCGCAGCGACAACGAAATTACACACACCGGAGTTTGTACCAAAGGGACACCACAGTCGCCAAGACAGACCATGTATGGTTAAGATTGCGCCACAGGGCTTGGCTGTAATCTTCATATTCTTTGTAGTGTAATTTTAATGTTTCTTCCAGCTCATTGGACACACATTCCCTGGGCTTTAGCTTAGAGAACACGTGGATTTATATTTTATTTCATTTACATTTTGTACCTTAGAAATACTGAGTACTATAAAGCACACATAGATTAGGCCTGGTAGGGGTAGTTGGATACCCGCTCCCTCCATCTCACATCGTCCTCACATGTTCTGAATTTGTTTCTCTTCCTCTGTGAACATCATTCCATATTGTTTCCTGTCCCTTTTTTTACTCCCTAAAAATCTTAACATATTAAATATTAACCCTTCTCATTACAAACTCCAACCTATAGCACAAAATAGACGGAGTCTACTCCCCCTCACAAACGGATCCAAACTCAAACAAATTAGGATCATTTCAGTGGGGGTGTTGAGGGAGATGATTATAAGGGGGACAGGGGCAGAGGCATGAATGTGAATGTGAACAACAACAGCATGAGCGTGAGCATGAGGGAGAGGACACCAAGGAAGGAGACATTGGACCTCAGAATCTGGCTCCTCTAACTGGAGGCTGAGGAATGATATCAAAATGTTGTGCATATGTAAGAAATCTGTTGGTGATATGATGGGAAGGTAGCTTTGCAGAGATGGGAACAATTTGAAAAATTAAACAAATATTGACCACAGCATGTCCTAAGATATATAGTATTAGATGGTCCTTTAAAGATTTAGAATTTCAAAGTCACCTTTGAGTCCACTTTGAGGCCATATGTAGTTTGGATCCATATTTGCAATTGCTGAGTCAAAAGCCCATGCACCTGTTTTTCTGATGGTGGAAAGGCATTGATTGTTACATGTGGATAGATATTGTGGGGATAATGATATGCAGTAGCTTGAAGGCAAACTTTGTTCCATACCTCCAAACTGGTATAAGAGAGGTCACAACCAGTGGCTGCATTGTGCATGCCTCCAATGCTGTCAATGTGAGCAGTCCGATATTGCCATCCAGGCAGCAGGATCTACAGGATTTACATTTTCGGCTGCCTTCATTTCTGTTGATAAAGATGAGGATGTGTAGGAGCACTTCTTCTACATCCTACTGTCTCCTCCAATGTTCTCCATCTTTTTTTGAGTCCTTGACTGACTCCTTCCAATGTTGCCATCCACCCTCTATTGTCCCTATTACATGGTGTTTTTGTCACCTCTTCCTGTTTGCTACTTCGATTGCTACCCAATTTATTCGATATAAAGGAATTCAAATTAATCATGTCACCTACTTCTATATCACAAGCATCACAACTTGGTGTCAGTATATGCTACCGGTTCACATTGTGATGGTACAGCTCTCAACCAACCATTTAGTTAACCCGCCATGAACAAGCATACACAATGCTGCAAGAAGCCAAAGAAAAGGAGGCTGCATGCTGACGTAAACAGGTGGAGCTGTGTGTCCAGGCAGAAGTGGCAATTTCAGCCTTAAAAACAGCTGATATGGAGCTTTTCAATGCACAACTTGCCCTGGGTCAAATCTGACATATTTTAATATCTTTTGGGATTGTTGTGCCTATACATGACCCTGGTGAAGCTGTTGAAGAATCTGAGAAACTTACAAAGCACGTAGAGGGCTGTGAGTTATCTCCTGTTTTTGCTTGCCATTCTTCATGCTCAACTGTTTCTACAGCTTTGCATATGTTCTCTCACTCATTGTTTGGGACTATTGGTGTGAATCTGGATTAGCAGATGTCTATACCCCTTATATATGCTGTACCACAATATTTTTACTTGCTGTTCTTCAAGCCCAACCATTTCTAAAGCTTTGCATCTGTGTTGTTTGGGATTATTGGAATGGTTCTGGACTAGCAGACATCTAAGTCCCCTACATACATATTCTGCTGCAGCAGACCTTGAATATAACCTGGCAGTTACAGGCATATCAGTGCCAGATAGCACTCAAGCGGCAGTGAATAAGGGTATGCAATCCAGAATATACAGGACCAATTTTTACTTATCTTTGTACTAAAGAGAATGTTCCTACCGGTAATTGTAGGCCAATTCACAGTACCCATGGCCAAGGTGGTCACATAGCTCAGCTGCAGAAGGCAGCCCAAGCTATTGGTCAGGACCTTGAGGCAAAGATCCAGAAGCACCAACAAGGCACATGCACAGGTGCTGAGCCCACTGAACTTGAAAATTTTGCAGGTGAATTGTCTAATAATGACATGGCTCCTCCTGCCAAGCGTGTTTGTGGCAATGTGAGTGTTCTGAGGGTTGTATATCTCAATGTTGTCTTACAGCCTTCATAGGTCACAAAAGTCAATTGGGTTGACCCATCCTTTAAGGAGCCCCATCACCTCATCGAATCAATTCTGTGGAGTGGAACAAGGAGACTGAAAAGGCATCACCAACACCATTTGTTGTCCAGCAGCAACAACATCAACCTCCTCCTGTTGTTCAGCAACATCAACATTGAGTGCCTCCAGGCCTTTCTTAATAGCAGCAGTGTCAACCACCCCTGGGCCTTGCTCAGTGCCAACAGCACCAACCCCTGGGCCTTACTCAGCAGCAGCAGCATCAACCACCCCTGGGCCTTGCTCAACAACAACAGTGCCAACCAGTCCTTGTTCAACAACAATCCCCTTCTCAGCAAGAGGCCATTGCGAATCAACTTTGTCAACCCCTTTGCAGTAGCAGAGGCCCATGGAAGCCTCAGGACTAACTCTGCAAGGTATAGCTTACTCTTTTGAATACAGAAGAAGCCCACTAACAGTACCTCAAGTGAATTCAACTTTGCAAGAGCTTTATATGATGGACATATGTTTCTTTTTTAATATATATATGTTTGTTATATTCAATGCTGATATGGAATTTATATAGGCAGCACACAACAACATACACAATGATCCACCTGCTCAAGAGAACAAAGTCACTGAAACCAGCAGACTCCACAGTTGACTCATCAGTAAGAGCGATGTCAATGGTGATGAGGACAATGACAATGACAATGAAGAAGACTACATGATGAGCAAAAATGAGGATGAGGATGAAGACAAAGACAAAGACAAGGTACAACTCAGACCATTCTCCTGGAGTGGTGACAAGAATCACCAAAGTCAGTGGCATGATAAAGATTGCTCACAAAATGATCAACATGTGAGTGGTAAACTTTTGAATCACATCTTACTAATTATTTATCTTCAGGACAATTATGACTTCAACAATCCTTACAACATCAGGTTCTTCCCAGGAGGTCAACTTGATGCTCAGTGCAATGGGGATGGCCATAAGTGCAAGTCTTTCCTCTCCATACACTAAGATTAAGGAACCTACAAACTTATAGTCTTTGTTGATGAAGTATCTGACAATGAAGATGAAAGGTGCTCTTTTGAATATATTTGAAGCTACTCTCAAAATCCCAACTTGGCTGCACAAGAGGTATGATCTTACCTGTTTAAAGTACATGTACTGAGCTTGTCCTTTAGGACTGTGGATTTTGCAATATCCTTGAAGAACACCACTACCAAAATTGTCCCAGCCACCCACCTTCTTACAAGGCTTGCTGCTGCTGCTTCAAATCAGCAGGCCTCGAGTCAAGTGGCAAAGAAGAGGATACTGTGGACTCTGAGGCCCAGTCAAATGAACAGGAAGGTGGGACAAGTATTAGAATAATTAGCTTATACAACAACACTTGCCTTTGATATTACTCAAAAACCTGGCAAACTGTCATCCAGTATGCTAAAGAATGATTCCAGTTTTACATTGCTGTATAAAAGCCTTTTCTATGCACTCATTCAATATTTTGGATGCTAGAGCATGTTTAATGCAATCCTTAGCAGCTCACAAAGAAAAGGGTATAGAGCTCAGTGACAGTATGGTCTATAATTATATTTGATCATTCTTTTTACTGATGTGATTGATTCTTTCAGGGTACACCATTACCAGACCCATGTCCATAGTTGTAAGATTGATTTCATTTTCTTGTTTCTATCTTTTATTGATACCTTGTCTAGGTATACAAGGAGGCTGCCAGCTACTGGTGTGCAATGAAACAACTTTGCCATCAACTTGTCATGCAACACTATGTAGATGTCCTCACCTATGCTTATTGAAATGCAAGCTATGAAAGAGGTAAGTAAGATAGTAAAAGCATTGGGACAAGATGAGTACATACCTCAGTATGTAGAATAACAGACTGAGGGTGTGCTATGTTGATGAAAGGTATTTAACGTGTAAAATAAGAATGTTATGGTCTACAAAAATTAGGCCAGTAATGTTACCGCAGACCATACAGACCCAACAGACCATCACTGGTGCCAAGCGCGGTTTGTATTCCAACAATGCTGGTCCATGCAGTTTTACAACCAAACTGCTTGTTCCTTCTTGGTCCACCAAACACTGAGGTAAATAAAGCTCCTCATCCACTTAATCAACACTACTAAGTTTTCATCTGTGAAGGGCAAACATGTGAACATCTTGCACCCATGTATTCAAAATCTCATCTTTCAATTCTACTACAATTGAGACAATGGAATAGCAAAGTCGTTCCCTGACCAGTTTAAGGACATGGTACCAGATGGTGCTATTGCCCCTGATCATGATGTTTGTATGTTACATTTTAATCTGTTTACCATAGCATGACAAGTGCTAACCACTCTACCAGCTTCACAGCTGCCTCGATGAATGGTGATCTGGAACCTGTGACAAAAATGACTTCAGCAAAAAGCATATGGGCAGATACACTCTGCCGATGCTAGCACTGATAGACAAGGTCAGAACATATAACTACTATCAATGTGTTCTTGAGGACAATCACTGTCGTTGGGCAGCAATGGGGATGTAAGTAATCAATACACTGTTTCCTCTGAACCCACCTCAAAATGTATGAGTAATAGGAGGCAACTTCAGGCTCGTGATGATATGGTCAACCCATATAGCTTTGAACCCATACTTAACTGATTGTTTGGGCTGTATCTATCATATTTCTTCTTCGTATTGTCTCAGAAGTGGTAGTCCTCTTTACAGTAATTGTCGTAGAACTAATTTAATGCATACGAAATTTTACCTGGTCATTTCATTTGAACCCCACATTGTACAGGCTTTTCAATTGGCTAATCAAGGTATAATATTAGAGGATAGTAAGTGGTTTGTAATGCTGCCATTGTCTATATACTGCTATGTAGTAGGATGAGGGATGCTATAGATTACCTTGGATTCTAATAGATGATACTATGGATTGTGATATGGGATTCTATGGATTATGATATGTAATGCTATGGACATAATTAGGCAGTGCTATAAACATAATTAGATGGTGCTATGGAATGCTATGGGCTTTCGTAGCACATGCTATTGAGAGGTATATAGTACTCCATAACAACCAGAATAAATTATATACAAATGATGAAAGACTATCTAAATGGGGACCTTTGCTAAAATACTCAGATGCTATAGAGTACTACCTGAGAGCTCTGTAGTATTTCTGATTTTGCTGATGTACAGCGGAGACAGAGACAGAGGAGGAGGCAGGACCTAGGCATTGGACTGGCAAAGATTTCTGAGACATCCATGTGAGGCATGGGTGGTCACTCAAGGCAGGCACGTGTAAAATTTCCACTTGTGTGGGGGCAGCTGAGGCGGCAGCATGAGGGCTGGGGCAAGGGCTGGGGTGAAGGTGAGGATGGGGATGGTGGATCTGAGTCAAGGCCAAGGCTGAGCACCATGCAGACCCAGACCATGAAGGATCAGGCTTATGACAGGAAGAACGAGGTGCAGCACATGAAGGCAGTGACAATAATGGCAGCAATGTACTCATGCAGGAGGTCACAAAGCTTTTCCTGCAGGTGTTGAGCATAGTCATGCTGACAGTGGCGCTAGAGCAGCAGCATACGCTGCGCAGGGCACAATTTTGTGGGATGGAGTGCAAGGTGGAGGAGCTCAAGAGCTATTGTGGGGTGCTGCTGCTGCTGCTGCTGCTGCTGCTGCTGTGCTGACCTCTTCCTCTGTTGCTGATGATTCCTCTTCCACCTCTGCTACCGATGCCAGTGCCATCACCACCAAGACTGAGGCAGAGGGAGGGCTGAACATGATGACAACATGATTACATGCCCTGGACAAGAAGATGCAGCTCTGGAAAGGGCAGTCAAGGTTCAATGGTGCGGGGGTGTGCAAGTGGGTGGACAAGCAAAGTTGGACAGTGTGCTGGAGGAGGAGCGTGCAAGGTTGTTTGAGTTTGGGTTGAAGCAGATGAGGACCATTAAGGCTACTATGGAGGCGGCTGTGGGAGTGGGTGGAGAGGGAAGGAGAAGGAGAAGGGGCTAAAAATCATCTGAGAGGAACACAGGGCGGGCTATCATGCATTATAAGTATGTATATCCTTTTTGACATCATTTTATTTTTTTCTAGGGTGTGGACTCGTGGAAGCGTCAAGAATGGGCACTCTTCCCTCTTGAGCTCCTGTCTTTTGAGTTTGTGGATGTCTCAAGCCCATTCCTCATCACATATGGGTACTTCAACTGCTCAGATCTTATAGACGATCAGAGTATTTTTGTGGTGGATGGGTGGTTCAGGACAGGCGATATTAAGCAGTGGAATGAGGATGGGACATTGAGTTTGATTAATTGGTTGAAGAATTTTGTGAGAATGAAGAGTAGGGAGGTGGCTGACTCATTTTATGTTTTGCATTTTTGTGTATTTTGAGTGGACGTGGCCTGTGTCTCTGTTTCTGTTTCATTTGACCAGTACTCCAGGGATTTTTGTTTCTAAATCCTTGTCCACACCACTTGAGACTGTGACAGTTGATACAGCCACTTGGAAGCTTTCTCCAACATCATGACCACAGCCACACAGGGTATTTTTGTGGATATTAGAAGTGTTGCTGTTTTCTCTTCTGCATGATATGTCAATCTTATATGTGGAGCGAAAGGACGTGTGTTTTGACACCCAACTTAAGATAACGGGGTTCTTGAGGTCTTTTCTTTCCTCCATGTAATCCATTATGAACCCCAGTAGAGTCCAGTGGAGTCCACTGCACTATTCTCTGCTAAAATGTACAAAAACCGACAGTCCACTGGACTATAGTCCAGTCAAGTCCACTAGTTCTGACTGGACTCCTGCCAAATTTTAGTCCAGTGTCAGTCCACTGGACTTTCAGTACATATCTAGTACACTGTTTGAATTTGGATTTGTTTATATTTTGATGAGATCAATTTGAAAGTGTGATCTTGAATTTGGCTCTATTTATATACATATTGCACAATGATGTCATTTATAGCCTCAAATATAATTAAATATATAAATTAGATATCAAAGCAGGCTACAATTTTGTTAACAAAAAATGTAAAATAAAATATGTTAAAATAAATAATAATAAATATTTGTAAAATTTTAGTCAAAATTCAATGTGTTAATATATTTCCTAAAAGAAAAATACTTACAAACATAATTTAAACATTAGTATAATCTTAAAAAAAACTATATTATATAGAAAATTTCTACTTTTAGAAAATACTCTCATCTGTTAAATTTTACTTTTAATTAGCTGTTGACAAGCAGTTAAAAGTTTTCTCAATAGAAAAACAAAAAAATAACATGCACTCAATAAATATTTAAATTTAAATAATTTTGAACTAAATTATCTAATATAACATTTAATACTGTCTAATCTATATATAACTAAATAAAAAGGACCTCAGACACATAATTTAAATATCAAGATCTTCAAAAATAACTTTATATAATCTAGTACAAAGTTTTCTTTTGGAAAAAAATCCATCAGTCAAATTTTGTTTATCACTGGTTTTTGTCAAGTATTTTGCATTTTCTCAAAAAAAAGCAAATAGCACAATTCAAATAGATTTAGAATGGAGCACTCAGGCTCTACATTTAATTTATAGCATTAACACAATCACTCACTTTCTAAATTCAAACAGTCCAGTGGAGTCCAGTGGACTCTGAGTACTCCCAATTTAATATTCACATATTGCAAATCTAATAAAATCTAGTAGAATCTACTACAGTCTAGATAAATTCGGCAAAAAAGTGAAGTACAGCTGTGTAGTATAGCATCTACTGGAGTCCAGTGGAGTCCAGTGGACTCCAATGGGCTTTGTGTATCTCTTTACACTCAATGTATAGGCAAGTCCACTGGACTAGGACTGCGCGCCGTACCGTAATGGTAGTTGGCCGTAAAAGTACAGCCGTACACCGTAACCTCCTGAGGCTTCGTGGTACGGTACAGTTTGATCGCCGTGAGAGCCGTAGGTCGACAACCAGCCATCAGAAAATTATTCTGAGACTGGATTTGGGCGTTTCGGATCTAACTGAGCTAGAATCAAGTCACTCCGCCTCAAAAATGTGAGTATTTGCCATCACTGTAAGGCCACCGTATGCTTACAGCCGTAAATTTGCACCCCAAAGGCTCACGGTACGACAGCGGCAGCCGTAATTTACGGCTATATGCCGTAACTTACGGTTCAGCGCAGCCCTACACTGGACTCCACTGGATTCCACTGGATTCCATATGGACTCTGTGGGGAAAGGTAAAGTACTGGGGTTCTTTGAAATGTTGTGGCGTGGTCACATGACGTGGTTATACATGTTTATACCAAGTTATACTTCTCGGCACCGAAGTTGAACCTAGTTCGTGTGTTGCGATTGACGGCTAACGCGGAGGTGAAGATAGGGCCGCCCGCTAAGAAACCAGCAGCCTCTGCCATCCCATTAAAACCTTCATGGCCTTCGACAACCAAAGTAACTGAGATGGAAACAAGTAATCCTGTCTTCGGTGAGGATGACGATGAGGAAATCCAGCTGGGCAAGTCAAAGAAGTATTTGACAACGAAGGGAAAAGGAAGGAAACATCGACACAGGAAAATGATGATGGTACAGATAGTGATGACATCGTGGTGTCGATAAGACGAGGGGAGGATTCAAAATCAGAGCAATGTAAGCCTCCAACATTTTCCAAGTACAAAGACTAACATATCTGTAGATTCAAATCAAATGGACGCTCACAGAAATACACGGCAAACCCTATCCAACAAGACGCCCGGCTGTGACGAGGCGTGCTTTCACACGAGTCTCGACACACTGGGAGAACCTTAAATGACCAGGTAAAGCCGTGTATTCAAGGTCGACTACCTACGTACATCAACAAGCTCTTATATATTGTAGAAAGTGTCTACGTAATATTAATTACTCGAGCAAATACGATTTAGAAAGAGATAGAAGAGTAAAGAAAGAAAAACATAAGATAAGATAAGATATGTAAAACTCAATTAGGGTGACTCCGTCACACCGGGCGACCGAAGACGGTCGCCGTAGGCAGGCCCCGGCCGCCATTCCTTCCACAACCCCTCAGCCCCATCCACCAATCCAAAGGATGAAGGCGTCCAATGCCCGCATGCCAGCACAAAGCATGGAGGTGTTAAATATCAGGAAGTGGACCGAAGGGGAGCTTGCCTGCAGGTCCTGCGTTCTTGCAAAAAGCAATGCCTAGTACTGGTTGACAGGGACAACGGCGCCCACGCTTGCTGGGAGTGCTACATCAGAAAAAGGAAGTGCCCATTAGCAGAGGCGATGTCCCCCATCCTGGGCTATGGAACGATGGTTAACAATGAGATGGTGAACGATCTTTTGTGGGAGGCACCCAATCCCGATGCTCGTTCAAGAAGGTCGGTCCTGAAAATTGTGGAGAGGAAGTGGGCAATGCCGGTGGATTTTGGAGGAATCCTCATGCACCTCGTCGCTAGTCTCCGCGTAGTCAGGGACGACAGTACGCACCTCCTGTCGGAAATACAGAAGTTGAAGGAGATACAAGAACGTCTTCCGGCCTATGTCGCAGTGGCCGTCCCGGAGGCCATTGCACGTACACCTCCTCGCACCGCCACCATTGCGTCCATTCCGACCAAGGGCACTGTCATCAAGCTTCCCTCCTCCCAGAATGACCAGAAACTGACAGCCGCGGACAATACACGGGGCAGGAGGCCCAAGCCCTGCAGACATTGACACTGGCGCCCGCAGGCCTGACAACGGTCGCCGCCAAGGAAACAACAAGTCTGGCCAGGGACCATGACACTGATGTCAGCAGCCGTAATAGACCTATCGAACTCAGTCTTCAAGATGACAATGGCTCCAGCAGCGGGAAGATTTCCAAAAACTGTGAAAGTTATATCACTTCCGGCAAGCATCATCCACACAGACCAGACAGAATGGTTCAGTTTGCCAACGAAGATGGGTGGAAGCCTCTTTGAAACGCAAGGCAGCACCGACTGTTTTATTTAGCTCCTTAGATGAGGAAAAGCAGCAAGTTGAAGGCAGATCAGTGGCCATGCTGTTTTATGAATCTGACTGACTGCTGCAAGTGCACACCTTGTTTGTGGTCTTTGCCCAGTGGCTGATTGCATCCACTACGCAAGTGGGATCGGATGTGGCCCCCTGCTGGATGCTGTCCTGGTGGTCTCCGGACGCCGACGTTCCATTATGTCCACTCTCGGAATTTATTTTTATGACTTCTATGGCTTTGAGATCTTGTTGTCCAAAAGTTCTACAGGCATGATCAAATGCAGCTCTGGCACACGTCGAGGTTTATTTCTACGAGCTGAATGCCTGCACTCACAATTGAGCATCTTTTGCAGTTAGTCATTCTCTATAGGCATCCATCCCAAGCTTGTCGCCATCTGTTCCTTCTGTTGACCCATGCATTGATGTGTACCCCAGAATCGCTTTCGGCAGAACAGAATCCAACTGAATTTTCTAGAGGTGAGGAATATGTTGGGTTTTTGCAGATTTAAAGATATGTGCATGTACAACAGTGGCAGTTCACCATAATTTCTTAGAACAACCCATAGGTTATAATAGTAGATGCGAACTCAAAATATTCCAACCATTTTACTCATTTTCACCACCTGTAGGGCCCATCTATTAATACATATTAGGGATGAAGAAGGTGGGAAGCTTCCTTTTTAATTAGAGTGAAAACATTTATCGCCCGCTTGGATCAATAGTGATGGGTTAGCTCTAGGGAACTCAGTGCGATAGCTCTGAACCGGCTATTAACTTTCCTTCGGTTAGTACAGGATCTATGGCAATAATAATGGTGCTTATGGTCATACAGATTTAGACAGTTAATTTACACTACTTGCAGACAGATATTCTCATTATTGAGTCCATATAACATACATCCCAAATAGCAAAACACATTGAAGAGAAAGGACCAGTAATGCTCGGAATAGCGTGCTTGTCGTGAGAGGTGAGAAGGCGGGATAGGGACACGGAGCGGGACAGTTATATTTAGCATACGACGGGCGTGCGGAGTGATGGACAGACAGATGACAGTGACAGTGATGGGAGGCCAATTGGGAGGCCCAGAACAATGGTGGGTGATCCCGTACATACTAACCTGAATGAAAGTTAATAGCCGGTTCAGAGTTATTGCACTGAGTTCCCTAGAGCTAACCCATCACTATTGACCCAAGCGGGCGATAAAGGTTTTTCACTCTAATTAGAAAGGAAGCTTCCCACCCTCTTTATCCCTAATCTATAATATAAGAGAGCACGATGACTAAGCTTTTCTGAAAGAGGAAATAAATGTTACATAAGTCAAATTACTTAATCATGACAAAGCACACCGTTGTGTTTTAGGGCCTGCGAAGCGGGGCCTTTTGAAACAAACAACCAGTGACTGATGGCAAACAATAAAATGGGTGCCACACAGCCTAAAAAACATTCTGTGCCTAAATAATGCACCCTCAATGTGTCTATTAGCTATTTCCAGTGCTGTTGAAGCATTTTTCTGTGGCTGTTGGCTTTGGTAAGCAGTTGTTATGGTGGAGACTATTTATAAAAATTCAAATGCAAACCACTGAATAAATTTGCAAACAATGAACACAATTGGGACAGTAAACAAGTTAGTATGAAATGAACTATCAGTTGGTGACAATGTTTTTGAATGGAACAGGGTGGAACTATTTAAATAAAGATGTAGATAGGAAGATAGAACTGGGACACAATTTTACAACTGGAAATAGGCAGTCTCCAGTGCTGTACAGATAATAAAATTATTCTTTTAGGATCAAGCTCCAGTGTGCTTTACTCATGTAGTGGGTAAAAATATAGACACAGTTAACTATTGGGCACAAGAACTAACATGTAAATTTTAATGTACTATAGACTGTAGATTAATGTGATTAATTTGCAGAACAACTGTAGTGGAGTGAGAGGACAGCTATTTTAATTGTGAAGAGTGTAGGATAGTTCCAGTTTTATATAAAATGCAAAGTAAGATTCTTTTGTGAAAAATAATGTACACAGTGATGGGCTGGGGATATATTGCGGAATGTATATTGTTATAGGCATAGTGCTGAAGGTGCCATGCTTTGTTGTGACATTTCCAAATGGTTTTGATTAAACTTAAAGGGTGGAGTGATAAAATATTTATATTATATTTAGTATGGAGGTGTGCAGCACTGACTTAGTAAGGTGCAGGAGCACTGCATTGGCAAGCTTTAAAACTGATATGTAGTAGAGGAATTTGTGAGTGTGTGGATGCTATTTAAATAATGATGTGGATATCAAGATAGCACTGGGATATAATTTCCTAATTGGAAATAGGCAGTCTACTGTTCTTTACAAGTGATAAAAATATTTTTGATGATAAAGCTCCTGTGTGGTTTATGCATGTAAAAATAAATAGACTGTTAAGTATTGTGTGTGAAAATAGACTTTTAAATTTTAATAAACTATAGGTTGTAGATTGATGTGATTAATTTGCAGACTATTTTGATTGTGAAGATAAAGAGTATAAGGCATGAAATTTAAATGGCACAGTGCCACAGGTGCTGTGCATATGAGATAATTTGTGGATAGTCAATGAGTAGTACACTATTGTATAAAATATAAAGTAGAATGATAATTGATTGGGAGTGGATATAGACAGGGGTGTAAATATTAAAACAGTTGCAGACATCATGACAAAGGTACTGTGGATTAGTTGGAGTAGGTCTAATATTATTTGAAATTTTGGTTTCAGATTTACAAAGCAAAGAAATATTGACTGTTATTGACTGTGAGCATATATAATTTGACTGTAGAAGTGCTGTGTAGCTCTATAATGGACTTCAAAAATACCAGCAAGCTGTTGGCCTGGCTGTGAAGCAAGGGAGGGGTGAGCTGTGGTCATCTCCTGCCCACATGCTATATGAAAGATAATTGTTGATTATTTTTGAGTGAGGAGGTGTGAAGCAAGAGTGAGGAGGTGTGAAGCAAGAGTGAGGAGGTGTGAAGCAAGAGTGAGGAGGTGTGAAGCAAGAGTGAGGAGGTGTGAAGCAAGAGTGAGGAGGTGTGAAGCAAGAGTGAGGAGGTGTGAAGCAAGAGTGAGGAGGTGTGAAGCAGAGGGGGGAATGAGCGAAGCTCATTCCCCACAAAAAAAAATATATTATATAGATGACTGCTATGATTAATTTCTTTAATGAGGTGTGAAGTGCTGATATAAGGGGGGATGAGCGAAGCTCATTCCCCCAAGATATTATAATTATGACTGCTATCATTTATTTTTCAATGAGGAGGCGCAGGGCGCCGACAGCGGGGTCTGGGGGCGCAGCCCCAGCGAGCTGTTGACCCTGCCGTGAAGCACAGGGGGTGAGCAAAGCGAATCCCCCGACGCGTAGCGGCGGGTCATAAAGCTCGTATGTATTAATAGATGGGCCCGTTTGATTTGTAAGCATCTAATTTTAAGTGGAGATTTAAGCGTAGTTTAAAAGAAAGCTGTCAGCCCGCTCGATTTATAAGCATACTATCCCTTACCCGTTGTTCGGTTTAACCACATGTTCGTTTTGACACCCTTCTCCTCCTCTCCTTGCCTCAAAATTGGGTATATATAATTTTGTAGGTTTATTATCAATGAATATACATTTTAATTCAACAAAAATGGAGTACATTAAGAGAAACCGAAGGATGAGAAAAGGACCTCCCATCAACCCCATCACAGCCATCATCAAACGGCATATCGGCGGCCCGTAAAAGTCGATGAGAAGTTGACTGAACGGAATTCAATGCATGCGGTAACACGTGACCGGCTTCTCGTCGGCATATGACGGAGTTTTATATTTTTCATGAAAATCATTGATTAGCGATCACAAAATGAACAACAGGTAAGGAATAGTAGTGTTATTTTCAAGTGTGCAGACATTGTAACGATCTGGTACTTTCTCACACTTGACTATCTACTACTTTTTGTTATTTTATTTTTCCCTCGATTCATCTTTTGACCCTATCTTTTACATACTCACTCCTTGATTACAACTACTCCTTTTGGACTCTATAGCTTAGTTCTAGACCTTACCCAGCAGTATAAATACAGGTCCTGTTGTATGCTGTAGCTATAGATCCCTCAGTGAACACAGACCAGTTACATCTGTCTATACTACCTCTGAACTTCACTCTACCCACCTTTCCGTGTGACCGAACGATCTAACACAAACTATACCTGTCACGGTTATAACTTCCATCATATATTTTTGACAGTAAACCTCTAACCTCTACTCTATCTCAAAACCTCTCCCGCAGTCTCGACGTTTGGAATCCTTAGGTCTGATCAACCCAAGCTACCCACTTCAAGACAGCACCCTCCAAACCTCTACAACAAAATATAACTCCATAACCCCATAAGTAATTTATTTAAAATCATTACACTAATTACTATGGCTCTCAGATATCCCCTCCATTCCCTATCCTGTGCTGTTAATACCGTGATCAACAGCCGGAACCCGATGGATAGAAATCTGCCTTCACGTTGTACGCGTTATAATATATTCTCGGTAGGATATTGGTACGTGATGCACTGTGCGGTCAAAGACGATGAGATAGCCCCTGTGAACCAGCCAATGAGTGGCTAAAGAAGCGCCCGATACATGAAACAATAATCGGAATCCCGTTAGAAAAATAATGCTGAATCAATATGCACCATTCGGCCGATGAGACGCATAACATCACAAAGGCCCGCTTTCAAGTTGAGAGAAGCGATAAGAATCCTAAAATTTTTGAAGTAAAAGATCAGCTGCGCAACATCAAGGCACACTTACCAGAAGTATGCCTGGAAGACTCGAAATTTGATCTGAAACAATGGTATGAATACCAGATTGCAGTATATGAGCTAGAACGACATGAAAGAACTGATATTTCAAGACTCAGAGATTCTGAGATCCCAGCTTCTGAAGAAACCTGGGTAAAATTGAAGGGTCTTGTGAGCCGTCTATTGCAATCCAAAAGAAAAAATTGTTGGGGGACTTCATGTCTACAGCATTAGCAGATCAACTAAGTTTGAACAGTCCATTACATTACAATTGGCCATCAAGGCTCCTGCTCTAAAGTAAACGCCCTCGATGACGGTTAAGTTTGAATACCAATACATTAAAAGCGAACGCACATTTGATATAGATAATATAAGTCTTTACAACCTGATATTAGGGACTTCATTCCTATATGAGCATTCAATGTGCATTGGATTAAATCCTGCATGAGTTATAATTAGGAGTGATGTACCTTTGCCTATGAGAGCTGGGGTAGACACCAAACCAATGGTGAACATGCTATCTCCTGTACAAAATAACCTTGAGGCTGTGAGAGAGACTCTGGACAGATATGTGGAACCTTTGTGCAAAGATGTTAGTGAGCACTCGTACCATGATGTAGTGGACGAAGATGTATAAGTTACAAAATTGAAGCGCGTGAGGCTTCGCAAAGACTAACACGTAAAAAGTCTTGCTTGCTAAAATGAGCAGACCAGAGAATTCTCACAAGTTTGCAGCCCTGATGCGCGATTATTTCGTCTTCAAGCCCCTGTCGAACGAAAGAAGGGCGGGAGCGGCACAAAAACACAATGAAAACAGTAAAACCTACCACGGAAAATATCATGGATAGAATAAGATCACATTTCAGAAGCCGACTGGACTCCATTTTTGAGATTGAATGGAAAACGGGCAATATTACATGGCTACAATATGAAAACATAGCTGAATTGCAAGCGCTTAAAATTTATCTAGACCTTCTCAGCGTTGATAATATTAGACAACTACCGAAGGGCCAAGGAAAGCCTCCAGCCAATGACCCTCAAAATTTCCTTCACCAAATCTATTTTTCCGAGTCCAGAACTCATTCAAAAATCACAAAACCCTCTCGCATTTTTGTTCTTTCTTCACCACCCACTTTCCATCTTTCACAAATGTTAATTCACCCCAAATGACTTCTAACACTGATTCTAACATGGACACTTCACAGCTTAATTTTGAACCTTCATTTTCTTCTTGAATTCTGGTTCTGCGGACGATAATCTTAGCGTAGATTTCTTATTTGGCGAAGACAATGTACCGTTCCCACTCCTTCTGATTTCCTCCTATTATTTCCACTCTCTTTTACCAAATCTCTCTCTTCTGCTTTGTCGTCTCAAGATACCACACTTGCTACCTCTGAAATTCACATCGATAATTTTTCAATTCAGTCTAACCAGTGAACACATACCAGTTACACCTGTCTATATTACCTCTGAGTTTCACCCTACCCACCTTTCCGTGTGACCAAACGATCTAACAGAAACTATACCAGTCACGGTTATCACTTATGTCACACTCAAGCACAGTTCAAAAGGAAGCTGTCAGCCCGCTCAATTTGTAAGCCACAACCCTCAATCAGAATCAAAAAAGGGATATGCTCTTACCTCGCTTGTGCATCACCTGACGCAATCTCATTAACTTGTGTGCAATTCATATGCACTTAGCTATTACAATATCATTAGCAATGGTATGGCGTCTGAAGACTAATTATAACATCTTAGACAACACAATTAGTTGATTTCAGGGTAAAAATATGTAAAATCTGATGAACATGGGTAGATTTAGATAAGCTTAAAAATAATTTTTGTTGGTGGAGCATTTAAAACAAATATTTGGCAGTGATCTTACTGCTCTGTGCAGCCTGCTGAGTGATCCACAAGAGTAATAGACTATCAGCTTGAAGTTGATGGGCCACCTCCTTGCAAAATAGCAAGTTCTGAATCATTTGATTCCCAGTCCGGCTCTACTTCATCCTCTTCTGGCACTCGATCCCAGGAGAGTCCTGACGAGGTAGATGCTTATAACGACCATCTGCTTAGTGGCTCAGATTATAGCATGCCTATTTTGGAGAACAGGCTCAAACAAAAATAGGGCTGTGCACCGATGGCGTATTTACAGTTTACGGCTGCTGACATATGGCCACCGTCACCGTACCATGAGGCTCAAGGAGGGGGAAGATGTCGATATGGCAACGGTATGGCAAACCACCGTATTTGCTATATAAATACGGTGGTAAACAGCTGTTTATCGTGGTACGGCAGTCTTTGGACCAAAGGGAAAGATTTTGCACCTTGGTGTTTGATTCTGCGGTCTACATTCAGATGAGGCATTGCCAAGCAGAAATTAAAGTCATTCAATGGCAAAAGTATGGGTAAAAATGGCTGATGGAGGCAATAGCCCATTATTTTCCAAAAAAATGGAAAGCTGTATGCCGTGAGATTTACTACATACTCAAGAGGCACTCTCAATGCTCTGGGCGTACTTGAGTTCCTGGTTTTCCATCGAACTACTTACAAACTAAAGCAATTCAGTACTATTTTTCCATACATACTATGTTGTACTGCATACTCTGTGTGGTATGTATTACAGTGAGAGCCATACATCTTACTTATACACCAAATGGTTGCCAAGAACAGTCTGATTAGGGGCATCGGTGGAGCCATAGTTCTGTATGCCGAATGGCGGCTCAGTTCAAAGATTGGAATTTCTACATTTTGTCGGTACCTGTTTATGAATAAATTGTTTTGTTTTTACTAATCTGACTGAAAATGTTGGGGAGTCATCAAAGGTAGACTTGCCCATTTGATCTAGTTTGCTATTGTCTTTTAGTAGTGTTCAGTCCAAGTTGTATTTACCTATTCATGGTTACAGACACACATAATGAAAAGATTCAAAAGAGATCACACAACCGGGTAAAAATACTGTGAGGTCAAATTGTGCTCACATTCTCAATTGGTCACTCACACAGCAAACCACCACGCACAAGCCTTGAATAATGCGAGGACTAATCGTCCTCATATTCAAGGTTGCACACTAACACAAATACATAACATACATAAACCATTATTATTGTGATCACGTATCGTCCTCATATTCTCACTTGAACACTCACACAGCAAAGAATCACCAACAACCTGCGAATAACACAAGGATGAATTGTCCTCACATTCTCAATTGCACACTCCCATAAGTATATAGCATACATAAAATATTGAACATTGTGAGTACGAACCGCCCTCAAATTCACACTTGGACACTGGCACAGCACAGTATAGCATACAACCAGTGAACGATGCGAGGAGAAATCATCCTCACATTCACAATTTCACATTCCCACAAGTACATAGCATACATAAACAGTACACACAAGTACATAGCATAAATAAACAGTAAATATGGTGAGTACGAATCGTCCTCATATTCTAATTTGCACAAGGACACAGCAATCGTAGCAAACAAAAACTGGTTAATATTGTGGGTAGAAATTGTCGTTACATTCGCACTCGGACACTAAAATAAGTGCATCGTACACAACCTGTGATTAATGCAATGATAAATTGTCCTCGTATTGACACTTGCACGCACACAGCGAGTATAGCACGCAACCAGAGAATAATGTAAGGACGAATCGCCCTCGTACTCTCAATTGCACACACACACAGCAAGTATAACACACAACTGGTGAATAATGCGAGGACGAATCGCACTTGTATTCTCACTTGCACACACACAGAGCAAGTATAGCACACAACCGGTGAATAATGCGAGGACAAATCGCGCTCATATTCTCACTTGCACACACACACAACAAGTACAACACACCACCTGTGAATAATACGAGGACGAATTGTCCTCGTATTTACATTTGCACACACACATAACAAGTACAGTACACCACCTGTGAATAATGCGAAGACGAATCGCCCTCGTATTCTCACTTGCACACACACACAGCAAGTATAACACGCAACCGGTGAATAATGCGAGGACGAATCGTCCTCGTATTCTCGCTTACACACACACACACAGCAAACATAGCACACAACTGGTGAATAATGCGAGGGACGAATCGCCCTTGTATTCTCACTTGCACACACACACAGCAAGGATAACACACAACTGGTGAATAATGCGAGGGATGAATCGCACTCGTATTCTCACTTGCACACATACACAGCAAGTATAACACGCAACCGGTGAATAATGCAAGGACAAATCGTCCTCGTATTCTCGCTTGCACACACACACACAGCAAACATAGCACACAACTGGTGAATAATGCGAGGACGAATCGCCCTCGTATTCTCACTCTGCACACACACACAGCAAGTACAACACACAACTGGTGAATAATGCGAGGACAAATTGCACTCGTATTCTCACTTGCACACACACACAGCAAGTATAACACGGAACCGGTGAATAATGCGAGGGACAAATCGTCCTCGTATTTACACTCTGCACACACACACAACAAGTACAGTACACCACCTGTGAATAATGCGAGGACGAATCGCCCTCGTATTCTCACTCTGCACACACACAGCAAGAAGTATAACACACAACTGGTGAATAATACGAGGACGAATCGCCCTCGTGATTCTCACTCTGCACACACACACAGCAAGTATAGCACACAACTGGTGAATAATGCGAGGACGAATTGTCCTCGTATTTACACTTGCACATACACACAACAAGTACAGTACACCACCTGTGAATAATGCGAGGGACGAATCGCCCTCGTGATTCTCACTCTGCACACACACAGCAAGAAGTATAATACACAACTGGTGAATAATACGAGGGACGAATCGCCCTCGTATTCTCACTTCGCGCACACACACAGCAAGTATAACACTCAACCGGTGAATAATGCGAGGACAAATCGTCCTCGTATTCTCGCTTGCACACACACAAAGCAAACATAGCACACAACTGGTGAATAATGCGAGGACGAATCGCCCTCGTATTCTCACTTGCACACACACAGCAAGAAGTATAATACACAACTGGTGAATAATACGAGGACGAATCGCCTCGTATTCTCACTCTGCGCACAAACACAGCAAGTATAACACGCAACCGGTGAATAATGCGAGGGACAAATCGTCCTTGTATTCTCGCTTGCACACACACACACAGCAAACATAGCACACAACTGGTGAATAATGCGAGGACGAATCGCCCTCGTATTCTCACTTGCACACACACACAACAAGTACAATACACCACCTGTGAATAATACGAGGACGAATCGCCCTCGTATTCTCACTCTGCACACACACACAGCAAGTATAGCACACGATCGATGAATAATGCGAGGACAAATCGCCCTCGTATTTCGTTGCACACACACAGCGAGTATAGTACACCACCTGTGAATAATGCGAGTACGAATCGCCCTCGTATTCTCACTTGCACACACACACAGCAAGTATAGCACACGATCGATGAATAATGCGAGGACAAATCGCCCTCGTATTCTCGCTTGCACACACACACAACAAGTACAACACACCACCTGTGAATAATACGAGGACGAATTGTCCTCGTGATTTACACTCCTGCACACACACACAACAAGTACAGTACACCACCTGTGAATAATGTGAGGACGAATCGCCCTCGTATTCTCACTTGCACACACACACAGCAAGTATAGCACACGACCGATGAATAATGCGAGGACAAATCGCCCTCGTATTCTCGCTTGCACACACACACACAGCAAACATAGCACACAACTGGTGAATAATGCGAGGACGAATCGCCCTCGTATTCTCACTTGCACACACACACAGCAAGTATAACACGCAACCGGTGAATAATGCGAGGACAAATCGTCCTCGTATTCTCGCTTGCACACACACAAAGCAAACATAGCACACAACTGGTGAATAATGCGAGGACGAATCGCCCTCGTGATTCTCACTCTGCACACACACACAGCAAGTATAACACGCAACCGGTGAATAATGCGAGGACAAATTGTCCTCGTGATTCTCGCTGCACACACACACACAGCAAACATAGCACACAACTGGTGAATAATGCGAGGACGAATCGCCCTTGTATTCTCACTTGCACACACACACAGCAAGTATAACACGCAACCGGTGAATAATGCGAAGACGAATCGCCCTCGTATTCTCAGCTTGCACACACACAGCAAGAAGTATAACAAACAACTGGTGAATAATACGAGGGACGAATCGCCCTCGTATTCTCACTCTGCACACACACACAGCAAGTATAACACGCAACCGGTGAATAATGCGAGGACAAATCGTCCTCGTATTCTCGCTTGCACACACACAAAGCAAACATAGCACACAAGTGGTGAATACTGCGAGGACGAATCGCCCTCGTGATTCTCACTCTGCACACACACACAGCAAGTATAACACGCGAACTGGTGAATAATGCGAGGACAAATCGTCCTCGTATTCTCGCTGCACACACACACACAGCAAACATAGCACACAACTGGTGAATAATGAGAGGACGAATCGCCCTCGTATTCTCACTTGCACACACACACAACAAGTACAACACACCACCTGTGGAATAATACGAGGACGAATTGTCCTCGTGATTTACACTCTGCACACACACACAACAAGTACAGTACACCACCTGTGAATAATGTGAGGACGAATCGCCCTCGTATTCTCACTTGCACACACACACAGCAAGTATAGCACACGACCGATGAATAATGCGAGGACAAATCGCCCTCGATATTCTCAGCTTGCACACACACAGCGAGTATAGTACACCACCTGTGAATAATGCGAGTACGAATCGCCCTCGTATTCTCACTTGCACACACACACAGCAAGTATAACACACAACCGGTCTGTGAATATTATGAGGACAAATCAACCTCATATTCGCTCTTTCACGCCTCAACTACCTATGTACCACACACTGCCCCACCCTCTCTACCCGTTGACCCTACCGTATCGCCGTCTTGCCCAGCCCACCATAAACCCACCCCACCCCACCCTAACAATTTTAAAACCCCACCACCCCAGGCAACAAAACAAAATGTATCCCATAACCCCAAGTCATTCGGTCGTATTTAATCCGGCTGCTAAGTTCATATCAAAGAGCTTAAACCGCTTGTAAAAGCGGCTCCTTCTATCATTCACGGTACGAAGGACCTCTTCACGAGGTTAAGCCAATTGCGTATAGACTCCAGACGAAAGTTTTACTTTGTCACAGGAGATGTTGTCGCCTATTACCCGAATATACCGCTTAAATCGTGCATAGAAATCATTTGTTCAATGTACGAGTGGCTTTTAAGCAATTCGGATGCGGACGATGCATTGTCACACCTTAATCCTAATTCGTTAGAGAATAATAAGATTAAGTTAAACATCTTTAAAAGTGCCATCGAGATTGGCAATACGCAATTAATCACACAACATGGTGATAAATACTTTGAACAATTAAGTGGACTCGCAATGGGGGTCGCGGATTCTGCCGACCTTGCCAACCTTTACGGATACCATTTCGAAAACGTTCAAAGATATTAGACCATCCCGACGTGGCCTTCTATGGAAGGTACATCGACGATTGCCTAGGCATAGTTTACGCAGAATCAGCGCAAGCAGCCCTCGACTTTGTCGAAAAGACAATTCGTTTTGATGAATGTGTGATTGAATGGGCTGTTTCAGAGACTGGATGTCAATTTCTCGACAGCTTCCTCTTCAAGAAGTCTGGAAAACTTCAATGGAAGCCGTATGTCAAGTCTGGAAACAATCGAGAACGAGTTCCATGGGTATCACATCATCCGTTGGACGTCAAAAGAGGCGTCTACATCGGTGAGTTATCCCGGTTAGCCGTGTTATGTAGTTCAAAGGATATCTACATAGAGGCAATTAGAGACCTTAACGCTCTCTATTTAACGCGCTGGCTATCCCGAAAAACTAGTCATAAGCTGGTGTAAGAAAAACATACAAGAACGTTGGGAAAAACGATTTGCACCGCGAGTCGTAGAGCACGACGAAGGTGTTCTTGTACTTAAAACCAGATTTGACGACGTATGGAATTGGTTCTCAGCTGCCGAACTTGGAAAAGCTGTTACCGAGTACTGGTCAGAGTGGTACGACCACGCTGAGAAAGGAGACTTTAGTGCCTCCGCATCCAGACCCTTTATCAAACCAAGTGACGAGGGATGAACACGACCTCAGTGATGTCAGACCGGAGCTGTTTGCGCGGCTTCAACTTGACGGAGACGAAGTGTATGTTCCGGACTTGAGGAAGATAGGACTACTCGGAAGTCGTTGGATTGTGTCCCGGAAACGCAACACAAATCTATTCGACCTTGCAAATGTATGGAAGAAAACAGTCTTTCGTAAACTGGATGAAAACATCGCCGAAGAAGGTGGTGTCGTTCCTACGATTCAAGACGTCGTTGAAGAATATCAATCTGACTCAGACAAAGCTACTGAACAGATACCCATTGAAAGCGATGGTGAAGATATTATACTACACCGACGCTCACGATCTCCAGATCGGGAACATCCAGAATTCGGCAGAAGCTCAAAAGCGAATAATCGATGAGAAAATTACTAGCGACTTTGTCGCGATGCGCTACCCCAAACCCCAAACCGTATGTAATTTTCATGCTATAGAGTGACCTACATCAACTCACAAGCACATCTTGATTCGTAATAGCCAAACCCAAACCCAAACCCAATCAACCCCAAACCGAACTTACCCAAATAGGTAATTCTAACAATTGCCTTATTAGGGAAGGATGTACAAGATGTATCTCGGGACCGGCACTTTCCTCACGAACGGATCGTTCCGAAAACGAAGCACCGCTGGCTTAGTAAGCTGCCCAACACCTAGGTTAGTAAGCAGCCCAACACGATGCACCGCCGGATTAGTAGATTCGAACCCAGTAGTCCGGATCGTTGACCGGTACCTTGGCCCCAGATTTATCCGGGTAGCATAAGTACATGGATAGACAATTATAAAGTCTAGTGTCTATTCTCGACACGATTGGTAAGCTATTACACTGACATGACTAATCTTTTAGTCAGATTGACCGATTGGAGCAATCCGGTCTCGTCGATTCATAATCAAGATGAATTGATCACTAATCCACCCCACGATGTTATTAGCAATGAGTCGATCGACTCTATTGTAATCAGTCAGCAAGACCTTGACGTTTCTCGCATTCGCTGAGAAAGATTACAAAGATAACAATAAAAGGATGAGTAATCAATAGTCGATTCGCTAAGAATAGGGCGCTTAGCTTAGTAAACGCGCGCCCTATTTTAAGAGCATTTAGTAATATTCCTTACATACGATAGCTACTGATGAGTCTATAAAGACGAAATGGCTACTTTGGATAACCCTCCAATTTAGCACATATCGCCCCCACACTCATAGTGTAACCTGCAGATTTCGCTTTTAGCACCACCTCTCCCCAAGCTATTACTCGAATATGACTAACGTTTTAGTCAGAATGCTAGATCGGAGCAACTCTAGCTCTACGATTCATAATCAAAGTGACTCGATAACTAATCATCCACGATATTATTGGAAACGAGCTTAATCAGCTCTATTGTAATTAGTCAGTAAGACCTCTGACGTTCCCGTTTTAGTACGAGAAAGATTACAAAGGTAATACAAAACGATTAGGAATCGATAGTCGATTCGCTAAGAATAGGCGCTTAGCTTAGTAAACACGCGCTTATTTTAGGAGCATATAGTAATATTCCTTACGTACGATAGCTACTGATGAGTCTATAAAGACGAAATGGCTACTTTGGATATCCCTCCAAAGCTATTTAGCTAGTATTGCCCCCACACTCATAGTGTAACACACAGCCTTTTGCATTAATTTGCGCCCCCTCACCCCAAGCTCGAAATACCGTTATGATAGTTGAGATCATCGTCCAGCCGTCATACGCCGCCCGCTCGTATTTGTCTTCATCAGATATGTGTATGCGGTAATCTGATCCGGGACATATGAAATGAGCTAAACCATCATCTGGTTGCCCCTTTGATTTGTTGCAGGTCTATCTCACAATACGAGATATGGTATCAACGGCCAGTGTGGACAGGGGTGACGTGCGAGAGAAGCTCAAAGGAACAATGATCATACGGCATTCACTCAGTCCATTTATAATTCACATCGAGCTGATAGTTGCTGTGCTCAAAACTATTCCATTTCGTATGTATAGGATGAGACTACGGTACCACAATGCTTAATGTCGAATTATGGAATGTGGGAATTCGGAATGGGGTATCAATGGATATAAATCCAGACTAGTCCGCCACATTCAAGCATCCGATGAGCCTAAAATAGCAGTGAGGAGAGAACACGTACAACATTGTACCACGAACTCAGAATCAGGTACGTGATCCCTATGGTATACAATGGTGAAATGCACAGTTAAGGCAACCCGGAACAGAATGGGAGAACACATAATAACCTACGACAGGGAGAGAAGCCTTGTGAGTCTTCATGAAGGGCGGTGCAGATATGTGTATGAGGGGCAGGTATCGAATATCCCGTTGCTGTTGGGCGTTGAGTTTACAAACACCTTCATCGCCTTTCTCGTCCTTATCCTCTTCGTCATTGGTATTACACACTGCTCCTCCTACATCATATCTGATCCCTGCGCCTTCCAAAACATCCCCATCCCACTCGAGGCAAAACCTCCTGACTCTCATCATGCACTCGGACTATTTGTAGACTCGGTATTGCGGAAAGTTGTGTTATATCTCAGGCATCGTAAGTGCCCTCAATCAAACTGTTGACTGTTGAAGTTCTTCAGAGCGCAGGGATGAGGGCACAGAGCACTGGAAGAAGCCATACTGAATGAAGATGGTGTGCGGCAGATTACACTTAAGCCGTATCTCATCTATGACCAGGGATATTGGGTGGGATGGATAATAAAGTGGATATGAATTTGAGTGTGGGTGTGGTGCAAAGGGGGAGGGAGGGTAAACACAGATGAGGATGTTGTGTTAAGCAAGACAGGTAGATGTATACTAGAGGATACGAAATCAAGAACAAAGTTGCATACCACATTCTTTAGAGATCATTAGATACGTCGGCACCCTGTTCATAACGTCGTTCTCCTATGACAATTGAGGTGTTTGTGTCGAAGATTTTGAGCCCTATCTGACCCATAATATCTCCAGTTCCTTCAAATTGGGGATATTTTGACGCCAGTACATCAGCACATGATATTTTCAGTCCGATAAATAAGCGCGCAAGAAGAATGGAAGCAAAAACAGACCAATTGAGTGCAGCGGCTAATATAGAAAAAGGCAAAGCTGAAGTGTAGAATTGAGGGATAGACATGAGCTTAAGCATGCACATGTATGTGAATGGGGCGATGGCAAAGGTACTAAGAAGAGGAAGATGATCAATGTCATGATGATGTCACTGAGTCAATTTAGCAAGTGATTAGAAGCCCGTTTCACGATCCTGTTGTAGTTACTTTCTATTTTGCAGGGATGAATAAAACGTGACGGCCTACTTAAACGTCCCGGAACAAGGACATGAGCAGACGTTGGAAGACGGATATGCATACATGTGATACATAGAGACAGGTACAGGAGGTTAGAAATGAGGCTACACATATAATAAAGTCGATATATGCGGCTTGAATGCCACTTAAAGATAAGAACAACTCTTCCAAATGTAGAATAAATCTCAATTATCGCATTCATCAATCTATCCAGCTCTCCCTTCTTGTGTCTTTCTCTGCACCACCTCCCTCTCTTTGCGGCTAGCCCAGAATGACGTCGAGGCTGAAGCTCGTCTGGAAGGAAGGAGGCGGGGCGAATGACTACCCCGTCAGTACTTCTGAGACCTCGCAGGCATTGGTTCCAACGCATCCACCTCACCATATGAGCGATGAAGACTCAGCCGATCATGGGCTGATGGTAAACATGAGAAGTAAGCGAGTGCCGCGAGGAACGAAAGAGCTCAGATCTCGATACAATTCAGGCGGCGCATGAATTTAATATCCAAATTGAAGACATTATATGGGCGTTCCCTTTAGCAAAAATAACATGGATACATAGGTCTCGACTGGTCAGTTTCAGCCATCGCAATGTCGGAAGCACAGGACTCTATCTCATTGCTGACGACTTCACGATCCCCTCCTAGAATCAAGTTAATAAAATATCAAATATTCTAATATCATTATCATACGAAGGACATCAGATTTTGATAAATTTCAGCCTTAGATGGCGTACTATGCTCGTAGTGCCCGTGACTCTACGGACAAAGCTGACAGTCAATACCGAATAAGAAAACAGGGATGAATGCTTTCATACGATAAAATGATGATGCGAGAGGTGTAATCATTACAATGCCGGTTTGTGCACCTTTTCCACATCTTTCTCCCTAATGATCTTCTGCTACTACGACGAGAGCATACCCGTCCTCAAGAATGGCGACATATCTCACGTCTTCAGCAACCCATTACGGTCATCTCTGCATACTGCATCTTTTACCCACTCAGTTTCCTCCATAAATCCAGAGCTACGAGTGGCTCTCAGAGATCCCCTGTTAGATTCTCGCATCAAACGACTAATTTTTGAAGTAATGCCAGATATATCCCAGTATTTATTGCAGGGCACAAAAATCAAACAGCTCTGTTTTTAGACGCCCTATATATCCGCGTAGATCCCACTGCCGCGTTAATAACTTGCACGAAGAACCAATGGCAATCGAGTCCTTTGGCATTAACGACTCGGTTTCACTCACAGATATCAAGGTCGCAATTAACGCCCGGGGTGGAAAGTTCTTTAGTTTGGGGACAATCTCTGGTCGTGTCAGCCACCCAGTTGGCTCTGCGTTCTTATTCTGACTTCTGTGCATCGAAGACATATCAGAAGCGGAATAAACGAAGGAGGAGGACGTTGCGTTCTGTACTCTGAAATCGCAGCCGTAGGCGTGGTGCCCAAACATTGAACATCCTGACGATCGGGAATCAGAATCCCCGAATAATTATAAAGGATAATCTTTTTGATTCGTTTGAGAGTACATACATACTGTATTGATGAAGGAGGGGTGTAAGGACGAACAAATGACAGCGATAACGACAGAGCCATGTATGTATGGCGTTGAGTTTCGATGGGTTCTGGGACGGCGGAGAGTTCGGCCAGAACGAGGATTCGAAGTAATATAATGATTCAAGGTCTAGGGAGCCAAGCTGAGTAACAAGTTCGGGTCATGCATGCCAATGCATAAAGCCAAGAAAGACTGAATTTATGATGATGATGGTATGTAATGGAAGTGGCATGTTCCAAGTTGTTCGATGTAATGCTAATCCGTAAATGTGAATATGCACGGGCCAAGGAGAGTCGACTGACACGATTCCGCGTGTCCGTTTATATATTTGTCCACACCTAAATTTGAGATGAATGTCAACTTGGAATGGGCTTTGGAGAATTGTAATCGTATGAAGGGCGTGCTTCCAGGGAGCGGCTCCCAGTGTCAATATTACAACTGTTAGAGTATATCTCTTCGCAGTGTGCTGTAACATGACCATGAGAGCTAATGAAATCGAGCCGCAAACTTCTTTCCATGAATAAGCGCGGTAGCAGCAGTGGCGGTCTGACTGTGCATTATGCATTGTGCGAGAAATTGACAGCTGGCGTTGTGTAGAGTATGCTAAGTGAGGTTCCGAAGAATAGACTAGGAACTGCGGATAAAGTGGTGAAAATAAGAATTGGCTGGAAGTCGCTTGATTGTACTATCCACTACCACTACCGGGCTCGACTCGGACGGTGGTCGAGATCGAGAACAGGATGGGATGGAGTTTGGGAATGGAATGAGCGAGATTGTCCACATGATCGTTGTACTTTAGTTAGGTCTTCGCAGGGAGGTGAAGTGGTACGTAGAGAATGTGGGGATTAGTTTGGGTTTCGAGTGCGGGTGGGTGTATGATAGACGTCGAGAGTCAGCATGCAGAAAATCAGTTTTGGGTCTGTCGAGGAAATGCATTCATCTAGCGTTTCAGGTAGGGTTAAACCAAACATATATGCAGAATATAGCCATGCTTGTAAAGGCTATTATTTAATGAATGAGAGAGCTCAGGACTCACAGTTACATAGGAAAGTCGAGAAGTAGGGCTTGACTGACCAACTAACTAGCAGACAGGCAGAAAAGAATAGTAGCCTGAGTTATTAGAGCATAGAGCATGAGATTGAGTATTAGTCGACGACTGACGGTCAGACGTCGAAGGGAGTTTCAGTTGTCTGCCGTATTCTGTCGGGAAGCAGGTGGTGTTAAATCATGGTCTGAAACGAACGCCAAGTTAGCAGAAAAGCGGGCTCGCATAGTATGGAATTGGATCGTATGCGTGGTTTTGAACAGTATACATACATATACTTGAAGGGAGGGAAGAGAGAGAAACAAGCGTATCGTGAGTAAGAAATTATTTATATTCGACGAAGGTAGGCCCAGAAAGCCTTGTGAGCAGGACAAAAATTTCAAGATGAAAAGTAGGGTGTCAAAGCTCCATGTAGAATCGTCGCAACAAACAGAAGGGTTTGTTAGTTCTAAAATTAAGCAAATAACCACACGCGTTACATGCATTATTTTCTTTATGGGGGTGAAGTATGTATATATATAACGATGTGGGTCATTGGAGTGGCAGTGGGTGGGGCAGTGGGACTGCGGCACTGCGTCGGCGAGGAGATACTGTAGTTATCATCGGGTTCCAGAGTCGGGAGTGTATCTGAGCATCCCATGATGCTCAGCCAGCATAGCTGTAACTTTACAAGTAGAAGATTCGACGGTCAAACTCAGACCCAAGCCAAGATAATCATGTGATGTAACCACACGGACCGGCAAATTGCGGGCGAGGACTTTGTCATCACTGGTCACCTGTCAAAAGACTAGATCGTCTTTGGTTATCTTCTGTCCTTTCTTCAGAGCACACTGCGCCTTACACGACACGATGGCTCGACGGGACCAGATTGGACATGACTCTGTTCTTTTTAATATTCGACTCGTTGCATTCTGTTTCGTGTCGTACCGGCTTTTCTTTTCGTTTCGTAGTGTTTTCATTGATCTTTCTTTATCGTCATCATCATCTTTATTTTTATCTTGCTTTGCTTTGCCTTGCATTGTCCTCGTTTTGCTTTCCATCTTTGTTCTTCTATCCACTTGCCAGCTTGAGCTCGAGCTCGTACTCGAGCATCTATCTCTTTGTTTAATTTTTTTTGGAAGGACCATTTGACACCCTACACCACACCACTCATCCTTTCATCGTCATAATTGTCACAAGCCACGACGCCGATGCCGACGACGCCCCAAAAGACGAAAATCAAGCGCGCGCTGCACTCCGCCGCCACCGCACGGGTCCCCTCTGGAGGGATTAAGCAGCCCAAGAGCTACAGCGGCCTCGGGAAAGGGAAAGGGCTTGGCAAGGATTTGGGTGTCATAGGCATAGGAGGGAGGAAAGGTATGGGCGCCTTCGCACCCCGCGCGGGCGAGTCGCCTGTTGTTGTTCTGCGGATGCAGGTCCTGGGGTGTAAGGACTTGTTGGGCAAGGATAGCGGTGGGAGGAGCAGTGATCCGTATGTTCTCCCTCCATTTTCCTTGCCTCATATAATATAATACTAAATAATGCCTATTGCACACCGCGCTCTCACAGGTTTGTGGTCATTTCCTCCTTACCCACCGCTTCCGCACCCCTGTGCAGCGGCGTACCACAAACCCCACGTACGCACCCGTCATGGCGACCTTTGACATCCCACTGTATCTCAGCTTGGTGGAGCGCCTGGGCCTGGGGAGCCTGGAAGCCGTGGTGTGGGACAAGGATCTCGTGGGGAAGGAGTATTTGGGCGAGGTCGCTGTTGGGCTGGAGGAGTGGTTTGGGGGTGGAGGCGAGGGCTATGGGGAGGGGAGGGGGAAGGAGGAGAGGGTGTTTGGGTTTAAGGCGGAGGGGAATGTTGTATGTGTTTCTTCATTCTTCATGCTTCTTTCGTAGGGTGGTTGGTGTTGACACTCTTTCCTTTTTCTATACAGCCATTCACGCTCCCGTTGATCTCGACACGCGCATCCACGCCGTCACAGGGCCGGATAACGATCAAGCTCGGCCTGGTGCGCACATCGGACGCGCAGAATGTAATGGGGTTTGATGAGATTTATGCGGAGCTGATCAAGAGGAGTAGGCCATCGTTGGTGTCGGTGCCCCCGGTGCGTTAACTTGACCTTCTTTTGTTCTTGTTTTGTTTGCGCTAAAATATAACTTTTCTACTTTTGCTATGATACAGACGCAAGGCGTAAGAACGGTTCGATCGGACCATGGCCCTGCGGGCGCAGGCGGACCCGCGGCACAGCTGCAGTATGAAGATGATGGGGGTTGTCGTCTGATACAGGCGACGACAACAATAATGATAACGACGGAAGCGGGAGCGGGCGCGTGTCGCCTTCAGGGGGTAGTAGGAGTGATACGGGTTCGCCTTCGGGGAGTGGTGAGAGTGATGCAGGTATTTTCGTATGGGAAGGGGAGTCGGGGATAGGGTCGGTGGCAGGTGCAGGGTCGGGTTCGGGCAGTAGGCCGGTGAGACTGCGAGACACGAGAAGGAGGAAGAGAGATTTCAAGTTCAGGGGCGGCGAGAATGATATTGTGGGCACCGTCATGCTAGAGATCCAGGGCGCGGATGATCTGCCCAATCCGGTTAACAGTCAGTCTTCTCCTCTTTTTCCTTCCATTTCAGGCGATGATTGACGCGTACGAAACTCTAAACTCTAGTAACACGTATGGACCGGGACATGGACCCTTTTGTCGTCATCTCCTTTGGCAAAAAGGTGTTCAGGACACGTGTGATCCGGCACTCGCGGGATCCTGTCTGGGACGAGATGTTGCTCTTCCATGTGCGCAGGTGCGAGACGTCGTTCAAGGTACAGCTATCTGTGCTAGACTGGGACAAGCTTTCGTCGAACGCCCACATCGGGGATGCCTATTTTGATGTGAATGAGCTGGTGCGGCGCGCACCGCAGCCTGATAAGGACACGGGACTGTATCCGGTTGGGGGCGAGGAGGGGAGAAGGGTGCAGAGAGGATGCGGGAGTATAGTCTGCCGCTAACCACGGCAAAGGAGATGAGGTGGCAGGCGAGGTATAATCCCATCATACGCTTCAGGTGTGCCTTCTTCCTTCTTCCTGTGAACTTGAACGGATATATATGCTAACGTTACCGCAACGCTACGCAGAGCGAAATACCAGCCGTATGACGTGCTCCGACAGCGCTTCTGGAAGCAGTACCTCGCGCAATACGACACGAACAACACGTGCGCGCTGTCTTACGTCGAGCTGCGCACTATGCTCGAATCGCTCGGGTCCACACTCACCTCGACCACTGTGTCCTCGTTCTTCACGCGCTATGGGAAGCACCCACATGAGGACGAGATCAGCATCGAGCAGGCTGTCATGTGTTTGGAGGAGGAGCTTGGCGGCCCCGTGAGAGAGAAGAAGAAACGCATTGGTGGGAATGGGGACACGGAGGAGGGAGAGGATGGAGGGCTAAACCCCAACCCCGTCGAACGCGTCATAAACATCAAGAACTGCCCCTGTGCCACCGTCTGCGTCTCAACTCGAAAGCAGATATGGACATCGTCACGCACCTTGCTGTGTGCGCATCGGGGGACTGGAACAAGATGGATAAGATTATGCTGGGAAATTTTGTCACGGCGAGGCAGGCGCAGAGGGAGCTGTATACGAAGGCGCTTGAGAGGGTGGGATGGTGGGATAACAGGATTAGGGAGGTGAGTTTATTTTATTTTGTTTTTGTTTTGTGGTTGTGTTGTGGTTTTTTAGAGAAGAGGAGAGAAGAGGAGTGAATCAAGATCGGAGCCATCCATTTCTCTCTTTGCTTCGCCCTTGTTTCATCAGTGCGCCAGGACGTAATTCTTGTTTTTTTTAATCTTTTTTTTTAATTTTTTTTTCGAGTTTGTTTGTGCGATAGCATGAGAGGCGATGAGAAAAGAGAAGCTCTGTCGAGCCGACGAGCTATCCGTGGATTCGTTTGTTCTGTGTGGTTCCTCCCATCTGAAGGATTTATTTGATTACTGTCTCCCCAAGTTCTTTTTTTTCCCTTCATTATTTTTTTTTCATCTTTTTGCCTTGGTCTTTTGTCTGCTTTTGACGATCTTTGCTTGTCCATCCTTCCTCTGATTTTCAGCCCTCTTCTGTCACTGGACGAGTCCTGATGCCTTTCTCATTTTCTTCAAACAGAACTCAGCAAATGTCGTTATCCAAAACCGCATGACGGGCCAGCTAGAGGAGGAGAAAATACAGATTTATGACTGGCTTGGGATTAGGTTATTGGGCGCCTGGAGTGGTATGGAGGGTGGGCAAGGTGTGTTCCTTTCCTTCTTTGTTTTTACTTCATGGACTGGCACTGACGTGGCATGGCGGCATTCATAGCTCGAAGGCTGCTCAAGTCATTGTCGATTAAGCATGACAACAAGTACGATGATCCCGGGAGCACGAAGGAGATCCCGGCATTTATCGAGTTCCATGGGTTGAAAATGGACGAAATACTCGATCCGCTTGATTCGTTCAGTGCGTATTCTCTCTTTCTCCCTAAATTAATCCCTTCGCCGAAGCGTATATTTACTAGAAACATTCAACCAGTTTTTCTACCGCAAACTCAAACCATCCGCACGCCCCATGGAATGTCCCACCGACCCCTACCGCCTCATCTCCGCCGCCGATTGCCGTCTCATGACCTTCGCCACCGTCTCCGAAGCCACGCAGCTTTGGATCAAGGGACGGGAGTTCTCTGTCGCCCGTTTGCTAGGTGAACATTATAAGGCGGAGGCGGAGCGGTATGTTGGAGGGCATTGGCTATTTTTAGACTGGCACCGCAGGATTATCATAGATTCCACTCTCCGGTGGAGGGCAAGGTGGGGGCGATGATAGATGTTGAGGGAGAGAATTACACTGTCATTGTAAGTCTGCCTTTGTTAATTTTCTAGTGTAAGGTCTGATTTTTTCCCTCCTCCCCATTTTTGCTTTTAACCTCTGCCTCCGTCCTTTGCAACACAACACAACTCTTCAGCCCCAAGCCATCCGCTCTGCTGTCGACGTCTACGGCGAAAATGCACGAAAGATCGTGCCCATTGATAGCCCTCAATTTGGAAGAGTATTCATGGTGTGTATGGGAGCAATGGTGGCCAGGAGTATCAAGATGACTGTGCAGGAGGGCGAGTGGGTCGAGCGGGGGCAGGAATTTGGGTATTTTGCATTTGGTCAGTAGTTTGTTTTTTTGTTTGTTTTCTCTCTCTCTCTCTTTTCTTTGTGCATCGGCTGACTGTTATACTTTTGCCTGGTTGTCCATTGCTCCATTGCCCATCGCCTCATCCTTCTTATCCTTTGTTTTCCATTTTCGCACTTTCATTCTTATGTTCCTGTACTATTGTTGAATCAATGTACTGATGTTTCTCTATAGGTGAATCCACGATCGTCATCCTGTTTGAAAAAGGCTGCGTGGAGTGGGACAAAGACCTATTGATCAATGGCCGGGCTTTGTTGGAGACCCTTGTCCAGGTTGGGATGGGTATTGGGAGGGCAAGCAGTTTCTTTCAGCCTTGCCTTTGCGCTCACCATCTATGTAGGATGAAAAAATCACAGATGTTTAGCTCATTGGATGAATGGACACTGCTTGATATTTGATAATAAAGAGGGATGGGGTTTTTTCTGTTGCTCAAATGTATATAATATAAAATTAGTGACTCGATACAGATTGTGTTCCGTTAAATATGATTTTGCGCTTTACTTTGTGTACATGTGGTATCTAATGCATTCTGGTCGCCATTGGACACGCATGTGTTCGGATAGCATTTGGATGGAATCGCTTGCCCAAGTTATGCAACACGCCAAAAGATGCTGTCTCAATGAGCATAGGTCTAGACGAGATGTACATACCAGTCTCGCTCGTGCTATTGAACTTGAGATGATGATGGACCATGCTGGTGCTTATGCTGGTGCTCCGCAAATGTTCCGCCATTTATAATAATATTAATCATATTTTCAAACATTGTTCTAGCATTGACATGTGAGGCAAGCTATGAATGAGTAGCGACGATGTGGGTAGGCCGGTAGTTAATGTTGGGGATGTCCGTTGATCAGTATCCGTTGACCAGTGATGCGACGACAGTGATGTCCAGATAACCCAACAACCCGCTATTCCCATACAACTATGTTCCGTATCAATATGGTAGGCTTTTGATACAAAATTTCCCCTGGTCTAATTTCTATGTCGAATGTTGCAACTACCGGTAAGTGAATCACGGGGATTGTGGCATGTTGCGTACATGAGCCAGAACCACAAAATTAAAAGCAATGATGCATAATTGAGACTGATAATAGTCCTGGGGACTGTGCGTCATGTCTAGTACTGCATAATTTCACAGTCGTGTCGTCAGCATATGTGAACAGTCTTTTAGTATGAATTCAATTTCGTATCACTGATTTTCGACGTCTACACTCATAAAAACCAGAAGAAGGTAAATGGAATGGATAGGCTATTAACAGATATAGAAGAGAACTAAGGGGAAGGTGATTGAGGAGAATTTTACGCTGAGTTATTAACACTCAAGCATTTGATCACTGTTCCTCGATGCTACAACGTCTAATCAGCCGGCGTGGCCTTCAGTCCGGGACTTGGGGTGATACTAAAGTAGTACGGTGCGTGCATATCAAGCTGGAGCCCATGTTCTATGACAACGAATGAATGATGAGGGGAAAGAAAGGAAGGCTTAGGACAGGAGCAAAGCAAAGCTGTCAAAGGGATTGGGAACGTATACGGAATTTGTAGGAAGAGTGTCCGCTCGTTTCCAGGAAATAAGAATAATATAATGCAATGAAGTACCATTTACCCAATTATGACCAACGAAAGATGCGTGATGAAGGCGATTCTGAGCGCAGAGAACCTACGAACGTCAGTACATTATTTTATAAGTGGAATCGTGGATGGGTGAGATCGTTTCTTTAATATGGTAGATGCAGCATGATTACGAAGAGAGTAGGGTCGCGAGTACCTGCTGGAATGGAACTCTCCACCAGGGTGTATGAACTCTCGAAATATCAGGCATGAAATGGAAAATACAGCCTAACCTCGTCAGAGAGATCTGAGTTTGGGGCTGCAAGGTGTTTAGAGTGGCTGGAATACTTTATGATGGATGGGACAAATGTGAATATTATTCGAAGCAACCTGTGGTTATATGGTGCATGACGAGCCCAGAAGTTGCTTTTTCCTACATCATCTAACATGTTCTGGGCCTGGTGCATTGAAGGAACGTATTTGAGGGGTCACTTTATTTGGCGTCCACATGTAGGTGACGGTGGCCGCATGTCGGCAGCCGTAAACCGTCAATATGGCTTCGGCGCGTAGCCCTACCGGCTTTCCAAACGTCTAACACTCTGTTGTCACCATCACAGAGCCAAAATCCTAACCCGGCCATCGTCTCCCCTCTTTCGTAGCACATGCAGGCTCACAGGAGCAGCATTATCATGCAGCGTGTGACAGATACGGATGTAAACCATCGAGGCGCTTATATTATTGCTGCAAGCAGCAGCTGTAGCTCAAGAAGGAGAAAGAGAAGATTTTCGACCCCCGCCGAGCCGTACTCGGCGTCTCCGTCCCGCTCGCCGTCCCCTAACCCTAACCCATGACCCTGTCTCTACCAAGGTTCTCCCGCTCCCGCTTGAGCCAAAGCCCTCGTGCATCTCATACCTGTCACGGTCAAGCCCTCTTCCTCTGGCTCACGTCGTCGTCGTCGTTGTCCTCGTTAAATGCTCGCTCCTACTCGTACCCGCCGCGCCGCCAGCTCATCGCGTCCTCGGCCCTCAAAGTGCTTGTGTACTTCTACCCACGGTCGTACGTCGTCGAGGGGCGGTACCGAGCCAAGATGGTGCGCACTGCTGCATTACGATGTCCTCTGCGGCTGCGAGAAGTTCGATGAGTCTGCGGCCGATGTCTGGTTCTCCTGTGCCTGTTGTTGTTGTGGAGGATAGCGATGACGGCGTTGTTGATAATGCCCTTCGACTGCGACGGCAACCTCGGATATGAATGACCATGGGTCCGGCATCCGCGTCGCTGGTGCTTCGGACCAGATATCGAGGCTCTTCGGTCACTTCCCCCTCGTCGAGGACGACAACGACTCTGTTACAGCCAAGGATGATTCCGACCACATTTCAACAGCACGCGCTACTCTGTCGAGTGCAGGCAGCGCATTGCAAAGCTCTAAGTCCATGATGCGCTCCACGCCATTCGATTGAAGTACTTTTGAGGATACAGGGTGTGTCGGAGGCCAAGCTCGATGTGCAGTTCGTCGAGGGGTCAGATGGTGGATAGAAGCGGAAGATGAGGATAGGTGGTGGCGAACGACATCGAGCACAAGACGCAGCTTGAGTAGCAAGATCCCTCTCTCATGCCCGTCCCCGCTCTGTCCCTTGATGACGACCAGGTACCCTCCCGCCCCATCCGATCTTCCCTCCACCACTCTCCTCGGAGCCCGTGCCTGCATACAAATTGGCACGCCAGCGCCGCGTCGTCTTGCCCACATCGTACATGATCGCGTTCATACTCATGAAGTACCGCATGGCGTCTGCATGCGTCAGGTTCGGCGGCGTCGGTTCCAGTGGTTCCAGTTCTAGTGGGAAGAGGGGCACAGGTAGTCGTATGAGGTGTGGATTGCAGAAGTGTGCGTGGGCTGCTAAAGAGGGAGAAGAAGGTTTTGTGCAGGAGATGGAGAAGATTGACCCGTCCTCGATTGTGGATTGGTATTCTGGGATGCATTATTGACTGTGGTGTTCCTCTGGACAGTTAACTTATTTCGGATCAGATAAAACATGCTGAATTTTCTGTTTCGAGCTTGCTCGACGATGTCAATATGTAATTTATAAAACATATTGGGCGAATATTGGGCATACATATGCGAATATTTTCAGATTAACGCGGTGGCATATTGGTACCCCGTGCAAAGCATGGGCCAAGGGCTCGTATATATACAAGCACAGTGGCTACACGCTCCCTGTGGCTTCATTCTACAGGGAATTACTTACTCGAGCTGGTAATAGCGACACGCAAATGTGCTGCTTCCTCATGTTTTTGCTGCGATCAATAGCAAAATGTAGAGACAGCGCCGAATCGAAAAGGAAGTCGGTGAAAGACGCATGCAAAAATTTAATTGTTTCCCAGTTATTTAAGATATTGTTCGAAGCTCTGAATATTGAGAGAGCAGCTGGGATATATTATAGCTGGAGTGGTTATTTTGCCGCTTCTTGGGTGGGGGATAAGGAAGTCGGGTAAGCGACAGAGATTAGCAGGACAAGCACGATGAGATGGCGTCGAGCAAAGGAAAGTATAAAGCCAAGCGGCATTTCAGCCGAAGTTCCGTAACTGCCAAGAGCATGTAATGGAGATCTGGTTACAACGCGCGCACTGCGATGCAAACATTTGAAAGAGACTGTCGACCGAAATTCAATCTGGGTTTTTTTCCCCTCAAGCGCCAATGAAAACTAAGAGACACCGCCTTGACCTTGTGTACATACCCAATCGTAAAAAATTCGCAGCTATAAATAATGGTAACAGCCATTAAAATTCCCGTTCCGCTGCGACAGAGAGCAAGCCGAGAATCGCGCCGCCGAATGTAGCTGCCGCTGGGATCACCCGGTTCAGCTCCTTGTACATCGAGCTTTCGCGATGGCCGCCCACGATCTGTTTGGTGGGGGAAAGAGTTAGCGTACAGGTTAAAAAGATGCGTAGAACAAAAAAAAAAAAAAAAAGGAATAGAGGGAACGGATAAGTAGGTGGCGTGGCGTGGCGTTGGAGATGTGGAAATGGAAGTGGGGACCGGAAACCCAAAGGAGATGAGCAACAAGAAGAAAGCCCACCATTTGTTGATCCTTCAACTGCTCTCGCTACATCCCAAGGCCCACTCCCAGAGATCTCAATCCACGTCTTGCTGAACAGCGCACACGCAGTCAGCATGAAGACAATGTAGGTCGCCGTGTGGATCGGGTCCAGGACTGCTTCTTGCAGGGTGTGCGGTGGAGACACGAGGATGACGATGAACGCGGCAATAAGCTGGGTCATAAACAAAAGGCAGACACTGTCCCCGAGGTCGAATGACTGGCCATACAGTCCTGTGAGCACGTAGACCATGGCTTGGTTGAGGGAGATGTTGAGGGTGAGGACTACAAAATTTAGTCAGTATGTCAGCTTCTTTGCGTGTATATACGTACGAGGGAAAAAAAGGAGAGGAGTGCAGATGGGATGGGAGGAAGATTGGAATATACACGACACAAAACAACACAACACTCACGCATCTGCGCACCACTAAACAAAGCACGATCCTCCCTTGAGAGTAAAATCCACATCGATAATGTTCGCAACCGCCACAAGCTGCATGACCGTTCCAGAAGTGATAATAGATGTGATTTCGAGTTCCATGAGCATTCCACGGTTAGAGGCCAGGATGATGCGCATCCAGTAGAGCAGGTCGGAGGAGTCGGAGGACATTATACCGTACAGGGGCACTTGCGAGCACAACAGGAAGATAAGGAGTGTTACTGTTTCCGCCGTCCATAGTACCTATTGATTGAATGGGACTTTTGTGATACGTGGCTCAGTACGTGTTGTGTGGGGTTTAACAAAAGGAAACGTACTTTGCGAGACCGGGTGAGAAAACTTGTGGTAGTACCGAGTAAGAAAAGCCGGACGAGGTTGAGGATCCGAACACTCAAGCCAAAGCTCTCGCGCATCCCTACGCCTGTCGCGGTTATGCCCTCTTCTTCCTATCCTCCCGTCCCTCGTCTTTGTCTGCGTCAAATGCCCGCCCTTACTCATGCCCGCCGCGCCACGATGCGAGCGCATTGCGTCCTCGGATCTCATAGTGCTCCAGTAGTGCCCGTCGTTACTGTGGAGGATAATGATGTGATGGTGACACCACGACTGCGCTTTCGACGCTGAGTTTGACTGCAACATTGGCCGCAGATTCGAAGTATTGCCATGTCTCTGAAATCCACTTCGCTGGTGCTCAGAGCTCAAGCCCGGGTGGCTGCTTCTCCCTAGTCGAGGAGGCCGAGCTCGCTGTGCAGTTCTTCGAGGGGTCGCGTGGTTGGTCTGGCTGATGATGGTGAGAATACAGGCTGGTGGCGGAGATGGCGGGGGTTGGGCGACAGGGAGCTTGACATCTGATCGCATACCGGGGTCATGACAAATCGCGAAGATAAGATAAGACAGTGGGGGATACGTCAATACGAGCAAACACAGCACACTCTTTGTCGTCTGACCGGCCCATCCTATCCTCGCCTCCTCTGCCACTCTCGCTTCCCGCGTGTGCTGCCCACATTGTTAATCTGCATTTTTACTCTATATTTCTTTATACTACCATCCGCCGCATAACATACGGGTATAGAGTCATACGCTGAAACCTACCATCCCACTGATCCCAGTTGGACTGGATTCAGAGAACCAGGGTCAAATACTGTCTCCTTTGCATCACATTCTCGCTCCTCTGCCTTGGTTGGAGTATGAGTCGATTGTCGTGTAAGTACGGCGTGTATTCAATTTACCAGTCCCCTCACCTGCATCGAATCTCAGCTACTTGAGGTGTCCCCTTGGAGTTTCTTTTCGTTTGCCTTTCTGCTGTATAGTCTTTGTTCTCTTTTATTAAGTACTCCCTTCCGCTTTCATTTGCAGATGCTTTTTTAGGAATCAAACTTTTTCATCGTCCACTTCCTTCTCCTCTCGCACCTGGAATTTTTCTTTTCTTTGCTACGCTTTAACCGCTCCTTTATTTATTCTACGTTCTTCGTTGTACTAGTCAACACAAGCTGCTTCCATGGGACTTTTAGACGTAATGGCAGCTCTTTCCCTCATCCCCAATTCTTCTAAGTTAATACCGACGCAGCTAGACTCGATTTTATGCATGTGTGGGTGGTTGCTTTGCTAAAAACTTTATTCTTTCACTTCGCTTGATAGCTTGTAGTCTCTGTTGTAATCGTCATTGTATGGATTCTCATTAAACTCTTCTACCCGCTCTTCAATTGACACAAAAACGAGGAAAATGTGACTTCGTCCAAATAAATTACTGGAATGATCCTGCCCGCAGCATAACTGATGCCTTAATGTTTCGACGATGCCAACACCAAATACCGAGGGTACCCTAACTGTCCTTAGGTGCCTGACACGGTACCCGCCATTACCCCCAACCTTACAACCTCATGACGGTCTTGTGGGTTTTAACTTGGTGTGCAGCATCATCTTTGGGGGCAGCTTCACGGATCATGCTTTTTCATGCTTCCTTCTTTCTTGCTCTAGTATTTCTTCACCATGACTATGCTGTGAAACTGCTGTACTTGGGCCTATGAAATAACTGACTCAGGTAACTCTCGCCAGCGCATACATTGAGGTAAACATTCCATATCCATTGACCATCATATGTCATCTTTGGCGGACATTCATAACCCATCCTACACCTTAAACCCATGCCCTATCGCTAGTCAGCTGTCCCCTCCAGTCAACTCAACGCCCGTGTGTAATGCTGACAGAAGCCGCGCAAATGCATGGTTTGCTGGAATTGATACGTCGTCGCAGGGCAAAACCCATGATCCAATAACCACGAGGCAAGGTCCTTTTCTGGCCATTCAGGCGTTTGATAGAACGAGGGGTATATAAGAACGCACAGTTTGCTGAAAATCGATACAATACGTTAGCGTAAAATCTTTGTAGCGGGGTGGCAATACATGCACAGACCAGAGACGATAACCGAGGCCGATGTTCGATACAGTCGGTGGGTATAAATCGATGGGACGGGGGTAAGGAAGTAGATGTGAGTTCAGAAGACGTCGTGATGGGACCTCTGCGTCATGCATCGCTGAATGCAAGGAGTGTCATGAATAAGACATGTGAGAATAACACAGGGAACGTACATCATCTTCGTGGGATATTCACAAGCCATCTCACAGCTGAGAATTCAGCCCATAATCCTCATCACTCTGCACCTTCCCCACTCGATGAACCTAATGCTAGCCCCATCCCAATATCGCCGCTTCCACCAACTTGACTTGCAGTGGTAGGCAAGAACACCTTCCACATGATCAACTCGCAGATGTTGGTTGCGATGAACAAGATGATGCCCGATGTGAGGCGGTACCCGTTCTGGAGGAGCTCATCCAGCAAGATGACGATGAGCGCGGTCGTGATGAGCTGGATGACGAGCAAGAGGCAGACCCCGCTCCCGAGGTCGGACGGCTGGCCTTGAGCCCCGTGAGCACGTAGACCGTGGGCGCCATGAAAAGAGCGAACACTGAGAATTTTAGTCAGTATGTGCCCTTCTTTGCGCATGTGTATATATGGATGGTGAAGTGATTAGGGAAAAGGAGGAGACGGGTGTGGACGGAGGAAGGTTGGAATGTGCACGAAAGATGACACGACACTCACTTTTCTGAGTAGCACCGAACAACCCCGTATCCTCCTTAGGAGTGAAACCCACATCAAAGAGGTTGACACCAGCCAAAAGATGCATGACAATTCCCGAAGTGATAACAGGCGTGATTTCGGGTTCCATAAGCGCTCCACGGTTAGAGGCCAGGATGATGCGAATCTAGTAGAGCTTGGAGGATTCGGAGGATATGATACTGTACAGGGGCACTTACGAGCACATGAGGAAGATAAGGAGTGTTACCGCCATCCATAGCACCTTTTGGCTGAACAGAACCTTGTTATCCGAGAGTCAGTACGTGTTGTGTAGGATTTAACGATAGAAACATACTTTACAATCGGGTAAGGCAACCTCTGGTAATATGAGTAAGAAAGGCCGGACGAGGTTGAAAAACCGCACGCTCAAGCCAAAGCCTCTCGCATGTCCCTACGTCTCTCATGGTTATTCTCTCTTCTTCCGTCCATATTGCTGGTACTCAGAGCTCCAGTTGCTTCAGCAGCCTCCCCCTCGTCGAAACTGTCCTTGCTCTCCCACCGTCTCATATTTTAAGTCACACGTGATGCGCTGGAGATCACCGAGTTACCTTATTTGGTAATCGCACAACCGAGCAATGGGACATTGCCTAAGTGCGCTCAAGGACGTGCTGATGTGCGTTCTCAAGCAATTTAACCTACACTAACCCCCTGGCTCATAATTAGTCTTAATTTAAATTTCCCCATACCTTACAAAGAGAACTCTAGGTATACAAGTTCATCGTTCTCTATGTTTTGAGCACTAGTAGATAAAATAGCACAGAGTGGTGTACATCTAAACCCGTGCGTCTTAGCACCACGTCTGGTTGCACAATAATAAAAGATTCAAATATATAGATATATATATACTAACAACCCAGCATAACCAGCCACGCTATCCCTCTAACATAACTTAGAATACGCTACTGCATTGAGAGAAATGGATACCTAAGCCCGAGCTCTAACCTCCTAACTCCTAACTTGCATCAGTAACGACTCTACTTAACCGGCATTTGCTGTTAACGGTTATAAGTAATTATGTATTTTTAAATTGTACATATTTCCTTTTAATGAATGTGAGACACCAGGAACGCCAGTTGAGCCAGGCCCTGTTGGAGCAGTCACAAACTAAAAATAAGTTTTTATTCATTTGTTCAAGCTCTGACGGAGCCGACATCGGCAATATCGAATGGCTCCTTTGCGCCTGCGTTCCGACTAAAGCTAAAGGCTTCGCAGAACCACCCAAATTGAGCTAAAATCTGAAGAGATTGCACTGCATAAATTATATGGGTTTAGATACAGTTTAATTTTGGAACTTGAGTCAGATGCCTCGAATTATTTGACAGATATTGGTATTACTTGAAGTTGTACTTGTATGGCGGTGCTGGCTAAATTCGGACACCAATATAATGGTGTTCTGTCAGTGTTGCCCTTTCCCATGTCCCCCACCGATATCAGCTGCTCGTCTTCGGACATTCCGCTCCCACCACAATGTCTATATTGAATCGATCTACCGACTTCTCTATCATCAACAGCACATTCCACACCCACCAACTTCAGAGTTCGAAAGGTGCGAAGTTGAATTACACGCAACTGTATATATGTCATGCTGATGCACGAATCGACAATAGGCGGATTTGAGCGCCTGCAGGAACACGTTGCTCATGCAGCATTTCACGACTCAGGCGAGCGATTCGATCCTCCAAAATGTCATCCCATCCCAACACACGGGTCGCGATTATAAAGAGAATCACAGACTGGATCAGTGGACTGAACAAAGACACCCGAGAGGCTCTCATCATGTGGCTCTACGGCGCTGCTGGTTCTGGAAAATCCGCCATCGCGCAGACTATTGCCGAGATTTTGGATGACCAGCACTTCGTCCTCGCCAGTTTCTTCTTCTGGCGATATGATCCACAACGAGGATCGGCCAAGCTGCTCGTCACCACACTAGCATATCAGCTGGCAGTCAAGCTTCCCCTGTGTTCCGAGAACGACTAAATATGGCGTTCGAGAACGATCCCTGATTACCACACGATCACTTGAGGCACAATTCAAGGCTCTCGTCCGAGAGCCTCTCTTTGAACTTCTTCATTCCGGATTTTCAACCAACAACCACATCGTTGTCATTATCGATGGACTTGACGAATGCGACGATCCAAAAGTTCAAGCCAGAATCGTCGATCTCTCCTTCAAGCTTCTGCATAGTCGGGACTTACCTCTGAAGATCCTCATAGCCAGTCGTCCAGAGATCTATATCTCCTCATCTTTCGATAGAAAACCATTCCCGATGCTCGCAAGAATCGCATTGGATGATGACTATCAATCCGAAGAGGATATTCGAAATTTCCTGGCAGATACGTTTAATGAGATCAAGACTCAGCATCGCCTTCGCTCTTACATCCCGATTGACTGGCCCGCTGAAGATTCACTCGATACACTCGTACAAAAGTCGTCCGGCCAGTTTATATATGCATCAACTGTGGTGAAGTATGTCGCATCTCCGCGTCATCGACCAACGCATCGCCTTGAAGTTGTTCTCGGTATCCAACATCCAAAGGCAGGTGATAGTCCGTTCGCAGAGCTCGATGCGCTGTACCGGCACATCCTAATGGGCGTCGAAGATGTGGATCTAATATTGCAGATCATTGGCTTCGTCGTTCTTCACCCTCCGAATTATTACAATTCAGCAACATTTATAGAAGCCTTCCTTTCGCTTGCTCCGGGAGATGTTGAACTTCTAATGCAGAACCTCGGCTCCCTTATCTCAGTCGAAATTCATCCTTATCATGCAGAGGTGTTAACTGTTCGCCTATTACATGCATCATTGAAAGATTACCTGCTCGACCAATCACGATCGAAAGATTTTTTTCTTGACTGCCTCCAAATGCACACACATTATGCCGAGTTATGCCTTGCTCATATGACGGAGCTTACTTCCTTTGAATCCAATTCGCCCCTCCAACCATTCACTGGTGTGTCCCTCTATGTTCTAATATGTTTGAACTTCTATGTTCTAATTGTATAAAATTAGACCCACTGAATGGACTCTGGGCTATCTTCACATATTTTTCCATCACTGCCCCCTTGCTAAACCAAATCCACAGCTCCTCCAAAATGCTCTCTGTCTAACTCTCAGTCGCTGCCATATTATCCTGGGAGTAAAAGGTCGTTATACTTGTAATACAATATTTTCTAACGAATATTTCAGCTACCTCGATTCCCTTGGTGCTGTATGTGTCTTCTTTTGAAACAATGAAATCTGACCACCTTGCCAGATCTGGGCTGATTCGGCGGTTTCTCAATTTTACACTGATGAGATAGTCGCACTTGAACAACTCATCAAAGCTCAGCTTGGTCCACGTCCTCGATACTCATGTCTGCTTCCTTCTGGCCTCGATTTTGGATGAGACTTCACGGGGTTATTGGGATGCTGACCTCATGTCTATGCAACAAAATTTGGGAAAACCAAGCTGTATAGCACTGTTAGGAGAAGGTCTTCAGTACCTAACGTCTAATCATCCTGTTCTTCATAAACACCTTCATAACACTCTACAAGATTGGATTATCTCAAGCCAGAAACCAGCCGACATACCAAGTGTTTGCTCCAGTGCTGCATTTTTGCTCTGCGCTATATATCGACACGCAAATTCCTAGATGTTGTCGACATAACTAGATTCGGCCAATATTGTCATTATCAACGGACTCGAATAAATAGTCCTGCACAATCACGTAGGTACCGACGGTCCATCAACACTGCACGCAAAATGTATTACACCGACCATCACTTTGGCAAATTTGTCAGAGAAGCTGGGAAGGGGAGCCTTTGTGGACACGGAATTTCACTCCATACGACAGTGTCAGTTCAATATGGACGAGCCTTTTATGCCTATTTTTGGGCAATTCGAATACTTCCGCAATTCCTTGCCAAATCAGGTTAAGAGTTGATTGCCTATGCATGCCAAGCCAGAATCATGCGCAATAATGACTACTTCAATTTCACATATTCCTCAGAGCGGAGACCTGCCCAGGATGCAGTTAAAGCATATCTTAGGAGAACAGAGGATGGACGGACTTGATCACATAGCAAAATGAAATGTATACTAGTTGCAGAGTTGCAGAGTATATACTGATTCGCTATCTTGAACTGTTAGGTTCCCCACAGATTCTACACTGGTAGTAGTTCTTACAGCAGGGTTCGAGCAACATTTATAATATCAACTGGACAGACGGAAGCCCTATGGATGAACATCTTCCCAATCATCACAAACGTCTGGATAGCTATTTGCCTAAAGAGCAGCTTAGCGATTAAAAAAAAATTAATACATAGAGTCATTGATGGATAGCGGATTTAATTGGCGACATATATTATAATCAGATAGACACAAGGTAGAAAATAAGTATACCAAATTCTTAAGACGAATGGAATTGTCTTGACTTTCTGATACCATAAATTTTACAGAGGTCGAGAGTTCTCCCAGGCTTTGCCACTATAAGAGAGGAATGTAATTGACTTTGGCACGAATATAAAAAAGGTGCGACGAACGGTTGTGCATGTGCATGTTGTGTTGTACACCGCCAACTGTTCTCGAGATCTGTTTATCTGCTCCTCAATTTCGTTTGCAACTGCAGCCCATCGGTGATGGTCATGAATGACTTCTGTTGTTCACCCTTTGGCATGCAAATGTATACAGTGGATGAGAGGTATCCTGGAAAGGTGCAGAATGGTCGTTAGTCAATTGGTCATCCTGATTGAACCTTGTGGACAATGAGAATGAGGACGTACCATCATACACGACATGGAAAGGGTAATCGAAAGATGGACGCACATATGTCCTATATGATTTTTTTTACTTGTTGCACTGTAACGTAATAACTATGATCTTGTTTCCTGAGCTCTGACCTGGAATCGTTCTCACAGAATGGCTGTGCTCTCCTGGCGAAGTGCTTCCCGTAAAGTTACTTATCAACTAAGGGGGAATACCTTCGTCGCCTCCTTCAGCATTTTCCACAATGTTGCAGGGTCCGATGGAATCTGCATGATATTCTGGATGTTTGTACATATTCTAACATCTATAGAGTCCAGCGTTTGTGGGAATGTATGCTAGAGTATACTAGAGATAAGGAACGATTTCAAAGCAAACTGCCACATAACAACAATGTTTTCCATGGCCATCTTCCCCAACTTACTTGCAGTTGTCGCAATGGCTACCATTGCTAGTGCTGTACCCACCTCCAACGTCTTCGAGGAAAGAGCAACAGTGTGTTATTTTCCCCAAATTCATCAGGACTTTCAACTAAATACACTCGATTATAACAGAGTGTCACTCCGAACTTGGAGGTTTGGGGGTGAGGGGGGCGCAAATTAATGCAAAAGCTGTGTGTTACACTTGTGAGTGGGGCGATACTAGCTAAATAGCTTTGGAGGGTATCCAAAGTAGCCATTTCGTCTTTATAGACTCATCAGTAGCTATCGTACGTAAGGAATATTACTATATGCTCCTAAAATAAGTGCGTGTTTACTAAGTTTGGGGTGAGGGGCGCAATGAATGCAATCGGCTGTATAAAACTTTGTGAGTTGGGTACGTACAGGCTATATGGCTTGAGGGTTGTCCTCAAAGCTAGCCATTTCGTCTTTATAGACTCATCAGTAGCTATCGTACGTAAGGAATATTACTATATGCTCCTAAAATAAGCGCGTGTTTACTAAGCTAAGCGCCTATTCTTAGAATCGACTATCGATTCCTAATGTTTTGTATTACCTTTGTAATCTTTCTCGTACTAAAACGGAATCGTCAGAGGTCTTACTGACTAATTACAATAGAGCTGATTAAGCTCGTTTCCAATAATATCGTGGATGATTAGTTATCGAAGTCACTTTGATTATGAATCGTAGAGCTAGAGTTGCTCCGATCTAGCATTCTGACTAAAACGTTAGTCATATTCGAGTAATAGCTTACCAACCTGGTCGAGAATAGACCATAGACTTCTGCTTAATGCAGTCTATTCTGCTCTGACACTGCCCGGCCAAGTCTTGGGGTTTGGGGTGAGGGGAGCAACTTAATGCAAAAGGCTGTGTGTTACACTATGAGTGTGGGGCGTACAGGCTAAATGACTTTGGAGGGGGATCCAAAGTAGCCATTTCGTCTTTATAGACTCATCAGGGTACCCATTGTCAAACATCGGTTGAAAATGACCAAATTTCAAAATTCAAAAAACTATCAGGTATGCTCTGGGCCTTCCTTAGGATCATCCTCCTTCAAAATTTTGATTTTACAACAAATACTGACTGAGCTACAGGCTGTTTTATGAGATATTGATATTATACCTGCTATAAATCAACCTTGTTGAAAAAAATACTTTTTATTGCCTAGTTATGTTCTTGCAGTATAAATACACTGCCCTGCCAATTTTTATGATTTTAGGAAGCCACTCTGTGAAGATAGCTGTATATATATAGAAAAAAACATATTCAATGTAATTTTGGGCTATACATCTGAAATTACCAAATGAATTGGAATCTTTATATACTGTTTCTTTCTCTATAAACATTAAAAACATCATAACTACTACAATGATCCTGCAGAAATTCACAAACAAGCAAAGGAGCCAGATATTCTAGATTTTTGATGGTGATCACGTGAGGACCTTGTTGTAGTCCAAGGTCAGCACGTGATCTTCACAATAAGCGGTCAAACTTGTTTGATTAGGGTGTATAATAGCAAGTTCCCTGCACATCATAGATGTATTGATTAGGTTAGACAGGAGACAGATATTATTGATTTTGATGGTGATCACATGGGGACCTCACAATAATCCAAGGTCAGCACGTGATCTTCATAATAAGCAGTCAAACTTGTGTGATTGGGGCAAGTCCTCTGCACATCACAGATGTATTGATTAGATCAGACAGGACCCAGATATTCTCGATTTTTGATGGTGATCACGTGAGGACCTCACAACAATCCAAGGTCAGCACGTGATCTTCATAATAAGCAGTCAAACTTGTTTGATTGGGGGTCCACAATGGCAAGTTCTCTGCACATCACAGATGTATTGATTAGATTAGACAGGAGCCGGATATTTTTGATTTTTGATGATAATCACATGAGACCTCACAATAATCCAAGGTCAGCACGTGATCTTCATAATAAGTGGTCAAACTTGTTTGAATAGGGCAAGTCCTCTGCACATCACAGATGTATTGATTAGATTAGACAGGAGCCGGATATTTTTGATTTTTGATGATAATCACGTGAGGACCTCACAACAATTCAAGGTCAGCACGTGATCTTCATAATGGTCAAACTTGTTTGATTGGGGTCTACAATGGCAAGTTCTCTCTGCATGTCACTGATGTATTGATTAGATTAGACAAAGTTTGAATCACAAACATAGAGCCCTTGTTTTTGCAGTAGTATATAGTTTGGCCCACTTCTAAGAAGATCCCTTATTCTCTTTCTCACTTCTCACCAGGGAACACGCACGGGTTACCTATAAATTTACACTCCTGCCAAGTTTGAGCCAAAAACAACGCAAACTGATGCTGTGACATCATGATTTCCTGGCAACGGTCACCTAATTTGGCAACTTTCCTAAGAGTACATTTTGTAGAAATCATACTAAGGTTCCCAAGCACATCAAGCTGGTGTATTTTAGACAACTTCATTCCGCATCAGTGACCACCAAATATCAAGAGCGATATTTCGCAGTGAGGGTGATCACCAAATATCAAGGGCAATTGCTTGCAGTGAGGTTATCACCAATATCAAGGGGATCGCTTTTTGTGGGCAAGTGTACACGGGGCACTAATAATATCAGGGTGATCACTCGCAATGAGGGTGATCTCCAAGTGGATTGCTTTTGGGTAAGTGCACATGGGGCACTTATCAGATTACTTTTATTCTTTTAAAACTCAAACTCAAAATATAAAAAACTATGAGCAATCGCCCGCTATTATGAGTATAACATATTCTTAGTTCCTCTAAGCGACTGGGCACACAAGTTCACAGTCCTTAATTACAATGGGCAATGTATTGCACAGACGGATTTCTTTGACAGTCGTCCCTAGTTACTATGAGCAACCGCTAGCCATATAGGGTTCTAACTCGCACTGAACAATCCCCAGGGAAGTCCACGGATGACTTATAAAAGACTGCTTATCAAGTCTAATAGTCCTGACATTGAATATAACAATCACAATCACTCACTAAACCAGGTACCGCCTAATATCTTATGGTGAACTGTAGTGTTCGATTTTTATCACACAAATTACTAGTTCTCAAGTATAACAGTATGTTCTTATTCAAAGTAGATTCTGATATCAAATTTGGGGCGTAGATTACTTGGTTCCTATTCTAGGATACAGGACTGTTTATATAGACTAAATAGATGCCTTGGTTTGCGACGATTGAAGTAGATGCACAGAAACGAAGGAAATGGGTTGCGTGCTGCTTAGCCTTGCTGCACCCATTATAATAGTGGAAAGTACTAGTTTTCCTAGGCTACAGCGCTTATTTGAAGATAATATCATTGTCCAATGCAGCAGTGCCTTCTTGGGTAGCGATCACTCACTCATTTTATCAGACAGATCTCGGAGAAGGCATGTAGGGACTAGATTTCTTAAGAGTATATTTCGTAGGAAACCATACCAAAGTTCCCAGCTTTAGTTGCTGCACGGTTTAGGACCTCCTGGAACAGCAGGTGCCCTTATCATGAAGCAAGTTACCTCTAGTATCAAGTGGAGATCGCTAACTGGGCAATCCCTCACTCACGTCGGCTGCATTTCAAATCACAAGTGTTATGGTGGATCTAGTATCCACCATATGTTGAGTTGTAGACAAGATTTCAATTGCCAATGCATTTGGTCCGTGGGCGATCTCCCGTGTGGCACAGTGATGTTTAACTACCGAACAGGTGATCGCCTAATTTAGTGGACAGCTTTGTGATTTCTGGGCACAGGGATCGCCTTTGATAATTAATAAGGTTTCCGCCACTGGGCGATCACTTGTGAGGGACAGATGTGACATCTGTTACAAACTTAACAACCATGTAATGTGGGGACGTATGAATTGAATAAAATTACACTGATAGTAGTAGTTCACCTCATCAATCTACTTAAAGTTGTATTTTCCTGAAACTTTAGATATATATCTTGTATGCCAAGTTTTTGCATATGGTTCAGAATGATAGATAGTAGGAATATTTGGCTTTCTGACCATATTGATTTATTCTAGATTTTTGATGGTGATCACGTGAGGACCTTGTAATAGTCCAAGGTCAGCACGTGATCTTCACAATAAGCGGTCAAACCTGTTTGATTAGGGTGTATAATAGCAAGTTCCCTGCACATCATAGATGTATTGATTACAGTGACTTGCATATTTTTGCAGTCCAAAATTTTCCTCAAGCCATTTGATGTGACCAACTTGTCACTTCAAACCTTATTTTTCCCAGTTTTGTGGTGTTGGGATAGATCTTGCACATGCAGGCATTGGTAACAATGGCATATGTAGGTATTCATTGAATGGAAAGACTTTTGTACTCCAATGGCCCCTCCTATTTCTCAAGATATGCATTGTGGTATTCTTATGTGATATAATGAACAACAGAGAACTACCCCAGAGATAGCTATCCTTGCAGGATGCAGTAAACAAACTGTATATTATATTTTGTCCTACAAGTGCGACTACAGAACAGTGGACTTTTACAAGAGCTGTGCGCCATGCCCCAGGGTTGTATTTAAAATGGAGTTACCGTGAGAGAGTTAAATGATGGTCACATCAAGGTGTACGCTGAAATTTCAGACTGCAAAAAATACAGTATATGGACGTTCTCTGGAACAGCATTTTGTCCTGAATTTTTACCTAATAATCTCTAAATATTTTTACATTGGGTCATGGAGGGACTTTGTATACACCTACTGATAACCTTTTTAGGACAAAAGTGGGAGTTTCGGTGCAATATACAACAATTACTGGGGATGTCAAAATGTCACACTGACGGTCCTTGGGATAGTGTGACCCAAGCCTTTACCAACTGTGTTTCCGTGCATCAAAAATGTAATGCTCATGTGTGAACCAGTGCATATTGCATCAGATTGTCATGCCGACACTAAAGTCAATTCATTATGAGGTCAAAATTGACCGGATTCTTACTATTAAAGGTGTATTGGAAAGAGGAAAATGAGAGCTTTCTGAACGTATAAAAATATTGCTCCAAAACCAAACCAAAATGGCACAAAGTCATGAAAGCAAAATTTTGCAGTCAAATATACCCACATTCTCTATCATATTTTGATCTAGAACCAGGGAAGTTATCCAATCACTATAAAATTTGGCCTGAGCTTGTATCTATACTACGTAAATAAGTTTACCAAACATTAAGTGTTTTGAATCAAATTTGGGGTCGGAATTTCAATTTGACCCAAGGAATATCATTGTTCCCAAGAGTGTCAGTATACTGTATGCAAGTCACTGTAGATTAGACAGGACCCAGATATTCTCGATTTTTGATGGTAATCACATGAGGACCTCACAACAATCCAAGGTCAGCACGTGATCTTCATAATAAGCGGTCAAACTTGTTTGATTGGAGCAAGTTTTCTGCACATCATAGATGTATTGATTAGATCAGACAGGACCCAGATATTCTCGATTTTTGATGGTGATCACGTGAGGACCTCACAACAATCCAAGGTCAGCACGTGATCTTCATAATAAGCAGTCAAACTTGTTTGATTGGGGTCTACAATGGCAAGTTCTCTGCATGTCACAGATGTATTGATTAGATTAGACAAAGTTTGAATCACAAACATAGAGCCCTTGTTTGTAGTAGTATATAGTTTGGCACACTGCTGTAAGAAGATCCCTTATTCTCTTTCTCACTTCTCACTAGGGAACTGCATGGGTTACCTGTAAATTTTCACAGAGTTTTATGTAATTAGTATATAGCAAAAAATTTTACCTTATTTTTAGAACTTTTTTTGCAAATCAGTGTAGAATCGAGAGAGCTATACTCCTGCCAAGTTTGAGCCGAAAGCAACGCAAACTGATGCCGTGACATTACGATTTCTCAGCAGCGGTCATCTAATTTGGTGAATTTCCAAATTTGGCATACCCGCCATCAGTGTTGAGCTCATTGCATGACTACCACTGGATCTAAGTTCCACAAACTTGCAGAGGGTATAACTTGGTTAGTTCTCAACCGGTTTGCATGAAATAAATTGTAAAAAATGGATACAATTTGTGGCTATCTGACTATAATTAACTATCCGTCATTTATCCGCGGGTGACCCGTGGAGTTCCCTTTATAACTTTATTTTTCAACAAGATATAAGGCAACAAATATGCTGGATATTCAGAGTGGATTCTGTTATAAAATCAGGGGTGTATAGTCATTGGTTCCTATTCTAAGGTACAAGGCTGTTTTTATAGACTAAATAGATACCTTGGCTTGTGATAATAGAAAAGACTATCAGAAAAGGAATGAAATGCGCTGTGTACTGTCTAGCCTTTGCTGTACCAATTATAATAGTGGAAAGTACTAGTTGCCTGGGCTACAACACTTATTTGAAGATAATATCATTGTCCATGCAGCAGTACCTTCTTGAGTAGCAATGACCCAACTGACTGGTATGGAATTGATGTGTATGATTCCACTTCAAGGTCTCCCCATGAACCGCCTTCAGTATCTGATTATCCGCCATATTATGCACTACCACCTGGTCAAGCACAACAATCAGTTTTCATGAGCAGCTCAACCTACTTTGCCACCTCCAATCCTCCAAATGCTGAAACGTCTCTGCATAGTTGGATTTGAAGAGGCATAGCATTGAGATGCTACATAATAATTTAGCATTCTGGAGCTGTATTCTCTCAGAATTAGGTGAGTGAGATGGAGAAACTGAGATCTGTATATGTGCATTCAGAAAGAGAATAATGAGGAGAATGGTTCAGTACAAGCATGAAAGGGCTGAAGTATGTCCAAGACAAATTATAATGATCCACTGTAAGCTCAGAATATCAGACATTAGTATGGTCAAGGAAATGAGTGACACACTCTGGCATTCATCGTACTGAATCCAAACAAAGGGGGTAGGTGCGATAGTAATGGTAGAAGTGTGAGGAAAAGAATGAGATTACCTATGAGACACCATGGGGTTTGAGAAGAATAGGAAGGAGTAAGGTTTCAAGAAGCAGTATTTTTCTATGAATTTTATAAGCATGTATATATTGTAAGAGTGCAGGGGTGCAGTGACAGTGTCAGGGTGCAGAGGGTGGGGATGATGTCAGTGTCCAGAAATATTGTAGGAGTGCCAAGTGTGGTAATGGTGTTGGAGTGCAGAGTGCAGTGATGGTGTCGGAATGCAGAGGGCGGTAGTGGTGTCGGTGTCCATAAATATTGTAGGAGTGCAGAGTGCGGTGATGGTGTTGGAGTGCAGGGCAGAGATGGTGTTGGAGTGCAGAGGGCGCTGATGATGTAAGTGTTCAGAAATATTGTTGGAGTGCGGTGATAATGTCAGTGTGCATGCAGTTCTTGCTCCCACCTCCTCTCTGCTTTCTGGTCTTACTTTGATTTTTATAACCACCTTCCATTTCCATCTTCTCTCCCACCTGTCCTCCAATATCACTTTTCTTGTCTTCCTCAGGGAATATCTCCCTAGACTTAAAAGACACAGAATATGTATTTCCAGGCTACTCAATCACACAATAACTATTTATTAGCCTCTCAATTACATGAATACTTTTAATATAACTGACCATAGGTGTTCTCTATCCCCTTTCTAAAATACTAAAAGTGGACTGAAAAGCAGACTAAAAAAGTGGCCTGAAAAGCGGTGTCGAAAGTGGTCCAAACTGGTCCAAAGGGGTCCAAAGGGTCCAAAGCGGACTGAGAGCCGTCTCAAAAGCGGACTAAAGCGGTCTCAAAAGCTGTCCAAACTAATCTAAAAGTGGCCTGAAAAGCGGACTAAAATGTTTGAAAACAGGACTCATATTTCCCCTTCCACAATTTCTTTCCATTGGTAAAGTAGTTTTTATTTATTAGCTTCTCAACAATCACATCAATATATATTTCAATAGAACTGACCATAGCTGTCCTCCATCCCCTTGCTGAAAGATTAAAATGTGGACTAAAAAGCGGAAAAAAGCAAGACTGAGTGCAGGCTGAGTGCGGACTGAGTGCGGTGAGCGCAAGTCGGAAAAGCGGAGTTCAAAAATCCAAAAGGCAGAAAAAAAGCGGACTGAGGAAAGTTGGAAATGTCAACAAATGCGGTGTGAAAAGTGGAGTGCTTTCAGAGGAAGATGAGGACTAGGAGAGTGAAAGTAGTAGCAGTAGTGATAGTAACTAATTAAAAGTTGAACATGCTTCATACACTTTGTACTGTGTGTCAGTAGAAATATTCCACAGAGGTGTGCACTTCTATCAGTGATAATGTTATCTGAATATACCGGTGTTGTCCACATCCGCATTCTGCTCCCACCTCTGCCTTGCACTCTGACCTCCACCTTGCACTCTGACCTCTGCCTCCCACTTCCTATCATCACATCCTGCTCTGACCTATGTTTTGCATTCCGAGTCCGCTTCTGCCTTCTGCCTCTGCCTCTGCCTTCCACCTACCAATGCTACCATCCTTGTATTCCTTGGGAGCATCTCCCCATACTAAAACACACATGGAATATGTATTCCTAGGGTACTAATTCACAAAATGATCATTTATTAGCCTCTCAACAATCACATGAATATTTTCAACATCACTGACCATTGTTGTCCTCCTCCCCTGCCTGAAAATATTCAGCACACATGGGAGTCTTCCAAAAATGATTGTAATGGGCTCCCAAGATGTCCCTGACTACGAGGAACTAGTTTTGGAATCCCCAAAGTTGATGATGAATATCTTTTGAGCACAACAGTATCCAGCCTTCCCCCTCCATCCAAAGATATTCAGTTTGGGTTCACCATCTACAAAACATATTTTTCCATAATCAAGGAGTGAATATGAGTATGTGGATACCACATTCCTAAGTTGGTGAGCCAGATTTGAATATCTTGTATGTACCCTTCCTCCTTCCCCTCCCCCTTCATATCTCGAGAATGGGACCGCCGATTTCACTAATTTTTGGCATGGGACATCCTTATTATATCCTTGAAACATTGGTATACTCAAATCTGCAAATTTTATCCAAGCTAAAGAACCTACTACTTTACAGGTACTACTAATACCTACTCTCACTCAGAACCTGTTTAAATAAACAGAGTTTGTCACTCTGTTCACCTGCACTGAAGTACTGACTGTCCTATATTAGACTTGTCTGGTTCATTGGTTCTATTAGCTTTGACTATTGCTGCTTTTACAGGACTCAGTGTATATTATTACAGGGCTACAGCATACAAATGGACA
>JAJIRX010001057.1:0-11322 GCA_023853785.1 Psilocybe azurescens | reverse complement strand
ACAAAGTCGCTAGTAATTATTTCATCGATTATTCGCTTTGAGCTTGGGTTTGGGGTGAGGGGGCGAATTTAATGCAAAAGGCTGTGTGTTACACTATGAGTGTGGGCGTACAGGCTAAATGACTTGGAGTGTTATCCAATAGCCATTTCTTGTCTTCAGGCATCGGTATTGTCAAACATCGTTGAAAATGACCAAATTTCAAAATTCAAAAAACTATCAGGTATGCTCTGGGCCTTCTTAGGATCATCCTCCTTCAAAATTTTGATTTTACAACAAATATTGACTGAGCTACAGGCTGTTTTATGAGATATTGATATTATACCTGCTATAAATCAACCTTGTTGAAAAAAATACTTTTTATTGCCTAGTTATGTTCTTGCAGTATAAATACACTGCCCTGCCAATTTTTATGATTTTAGGAAGCCACTCTGTGAAGATAGCTCGTATATATATAGAAAAACATATTCAATGTAATTTTGGGCTATACATCTGAAATTACCAAATGAGTTGGAATCTTCATATACTGTTTCTTTCTCTATAAACATTAAAAACATCATAACTACTACAATGATCCTGAAGTTCACAAACAAGCAAAGGAGCCAGATATTCTAGATTTTGATGGTGATCACGTGAGGACCTTGTTGTAGTCCAAGGTCAGCACGTGATTCACAATAAGCAGTCAAACTTGTTTGATTAGGGTGTATAATAGCACCTGCACATCATAGATGTATGATTGATTAGATTAGACAGGAGACAGATATTATTGATTTTTGATGTGATCACATGACCTCACAATAATCCAAGGTCAAAGCACGTGATCTTCATAATAAGCAGTCAAACTTGTGTGATTAGCAAGTCCTCTGCACATCACAAATGTATTGATTAGATGACAGGAGCCGGATATTTTTATTTTTGATGATAATCACATTGAGGACCTACAATTATCAAGGTCAGCACATGATCTTCATAATAAGCAGTCAAACTTGTTTGATTGGGCAAGTTCTCTGCACATCACAGATGTATTGATTGATTGACAGGAGCCGGATATTTTATTTTTTTGATGATAATCACATTGAGAACCTCACAATAATCAAGGTCAGCACGTGATCTTCATAATAAGCGGTCAAACTTGTTTGAATGGGGCAAGTCCTCTGACATCCAGATGATTGATTGATTGACATGAGCCGGATATTTTATTTGATGATAATCACGTGAGGATCACAACACAAGGTCAGCACGTGATCTTCATATGCGGTCAAACTTGTTTGATTGGGGTCTACAATGGCAAGTTCTTTCTGTACACTGATGTATTGATTAGATTAAAGTTTGAATCACAAACATAGAGCCCTTGTTTTGCAGTAGTATATAGTTTGGCCCACTTCTAAGAAGATCCCTTTTATTCCTTTCTTCTTCTCTCACTTTCACCACAACTGCACGTTACCTATAAATTTACACACTCCTGCCAAGCTGAGCTAAAAACAACGCAACTGATGCGCCACATCATGATTTCCTGGCAACAGGTCACCTAATTTGGCAACTTTCTAAGAGTACATTTGGGAAATCATACTAAGGTTCCCAAGCACATCAAGCTGGTGTATTTTAGACAACTTCATTCCGCATCAGTTGACCACCAAATATAAACAATGCTTTTGCAGTGAGGGTTATCACCAATATCAAGGGGATCGCTGGGCAAGTGTACACGCACTAATAATATCAAGGGTGATCACTCGCAATGAGGGTGATCTCCAAATATCAAGTGGATGCTTTTGGGTAAGTGCACACGTGGGCACTTATCAGATTGCTTTGTTATTCTTTTAAAACTCAAACTCAAAATATAAAAACTATGAGCGATCACCGCTATTATGAGTATAACATATTCTTAGTTCCTCTAAGCATCACACAAGTTCACAGTCCTTAATTACAATGGGCAATGTATTGCACAGACGGATTTCTTTGACAGTCGTCCCTAGTTACTATGAGCAACCGCTAGCCATATAGGGTTCTAACTCTGAACAATCCCCAGTCCAACGGATGACTTATAAAAAGCCTGCTTATCAAGTCTAATAGTCCTGACATTGAATATAACAATCACAATCACTCACTAAACCAGGTACCGCCTAATATCTTATGGTGAACTGTAGTGTTGATTTTTTATCACACAAATTACTAGTTCTGAAGTATAACATGTATGTTCTTATTCAAAGTAGATTCTGATATCAAATTTGGGGCGTAGATTACTTGGTTCCTATTCTAGGATACAGGACTGTTTATATAGACTAAATAGATGCCTTGGTTTGCGATGATTGAAGTAGATGCACAGAAACGGAAGGAAATGGGTTGCGTGCTGCCTAGCCTTTGCTGCACCCATTATAATAGTGGAAAGTACTAGTTTTCCTAGGCTACAGCGCTTATTTGAAGATAATATCAGTTGTCCTATAATGCAGTGCCTAACTGGGCGATCACTCACTCATTTTATCAGACAGATCTCAAGTGTGTAGGATCTAGATTTCTTAAGAGTATATTTCGGTAGGAACCATACCAAAGTTCCCGAGCACAGTTACATTTGCCGGACCTCCTGGAACAGCAGGTGCCCTTATCACATGGGGTGTTACTCTAGTATCAAGTGGAGATCGCTAACTGGGCAACCTTTCACCACGTCAGCTGCATTTCAAATCACAAGTGTTATGGGTGGATCTAGTAGTCCACCATATGTTGAGTTGTAGACAAGATTTCAATTGCCAATGCATTTGGTCCCAGTAGTGATCTCCCTGTGGCACAGTGATGTTTAACTACCAACAGGTGATCGCCTAATTTAGTGGACAGCTTTGTGATTTCTGCACAGGATCGCCTTTGATAATTAATAAGGTTTCGCCATCAAGGATCACTTGTGAGGGACAGATGTGACATCTGTTACAAACTTAACAACCATGTAATGTGGGACGTATGAATGAATAAAATTACACTGATAGTAGTAGTTACTTCATCAATCTACTTAAAGTTGTATTTTCCTGAAACTTTAGATATATATCTTGTACGCCAAGTTTTGCATATGGTTCAGAATGATAGATAGTATAATATTTGGCTTTCTGACCATATTGATTTATTCTAGATTTTGATGGTGATCACGTGAGGACCTTGTAATAGTCCAAGGTCAGCACGTGATCTTCACAATAAGCAGTCAAACCTGTTTGATTAGGGTGTATAATAGCAGTTCCCTGCACATCATAGATGATTGATTACATGTGACTTGCATATTTTTTGCAGTCCAAAATTTTCCTCAAGCCATTTGATGTGACCAACTTGTCACTTCAAACCTTATTTTTTCCCAGTTTTGTGGTGTTGGGATAGATCTTGCACAGGCATTTGAATAACAGGCATGTAGTATTTATTGAATGGAAAGACTTTTGTACTCCAATGGCCCTTCTATTTCTCAAGATATGCATTGTGGTATTCTTATGTGATATAATGAACAACAGAGAACTACCCCAGAGATAGCTATCCTTGCAGGATGCAGTAAACAAACTGTATATTATATTTTGTCCTACAAGTGCGACTACAGAACAGTGGACTTTTACAAGAGCTGTGCCCGCCCCAGGGTTGTATTTAAAATGGAGTTACCGTGAGAGAGTTAAATGATGGTCACATCAAGGTGTACTGAAATTTCAGACTGCAAAAAATACAGTATATGGACGTTCTCTGGAACAGCATTTTGTCCTGAATTTTTTTACCTAATAATCTCTAAATATTTTTACATTGGGTCATGGAGGGACTTTGTATACACCTACTGATAACCTTTTTACAAAAGTGGGAGTTTCGGTGCAATATACAACAATTACTGGGGATGTCAAATGTCACTGATGGTCCTTGGGATAGTGTGACCCAAGCCTTTACCAACTGTGTTTCCGTGCATCAAAAATGTAATGCTCATGTGTGAACCAGTGCATATTGCATCAGATTGTCATGCCGACACTAAAGTCAATTCATTATGAGGTCAAAATTGACCGGATTCTTACTATTAAAGGTGTATTGGAAAGAGGAAAATGAGCTTTCTGAACGTATAAAAATATTGCTCCAAAACCAAACCAAAATGGCACAAAGTCATGAAAGAAAAATTTTGCAGTCAAATATACCCACATTCTTTATCATATTTTGATCTAGAACCAGGGAAGTTATCCAATCACTATAAAATTTGGCCTGAGCTTGTATCTATACTACGTAAATAAGTTTACCAAACAAGTGTTTTGAATCAAATTTGGGGTCGGAATTTCAATTTGACCCAAGGAATGTCATTGTCCCAAGGTGTCAGTATACTGTATGCAAGTCACTGTAGATTAGACAGGCCAGATATTCTCGATTTTTGATGGTAATCACATGAGGATCCTCACAACAATCCAAGGTCAGCACGTGATCTTCATAATAAGCGGTCAAACTTGTTTGATTGGAGCAAGTTTTCTGCACATCATAGATGTATTGATTAGATCAGACAGGACCCAGATATTCTCGATTTTGATGGTGATCACGTGAGGACCTCACAACAATCCAAGGTCAGCACGTGATCTTCATAATAAGCAGTCAAACTTGTTTGATTGGGGTCTACAATGGCAAGTTCTCTGCATGTCACAGATGTATTGATTAGATTAGACAAAGTTTGAATCACAAACATAGAGCCCTTGTTTTAGTAGTATATAGTTTGGCACACTGCCAAGAAGATCCCTTATTCTCTTTCTCACTTCTCACTATGGGAACTGCATGGGTTACCTGTAAATTTTCACAGAGTTTTATGTAATTAGTATATAGCAAAAATTTTACCTTATTTTTAGAACTTTTTTGTGCAAATCAGTGTAGAATCGAGAGAGCTATACTCCTGCCAAGTTTGAGCCGAAAGTGACGCAAACTGATGCCGTGACATTACGATTTCTCAGCAGCAGTCATCTAATTTGGTGAATTTCCAAATTTGGCATACCCGCCATCAGTGTTGAGCTCACATGACTACCACTGGATCTAAGTTCCACAAACTTGCAGAGGGTATAACTTGGTTAGTTCTCAACCGGTTTGCATGAAATAAATTGTAAAAATGGATACAATTTGTGGCTATCTGACTATAATTAACTATCCGTCATTTATCCGCGGGTGACCCGTGGAGTTCCCTTTATAACTTTATTTTTCAACAAGATATAAGGCAACAAATATGCTGGATATTCAGAGTAGATTCTGATATAAAATCAGGGGTGTATAGTCATTGGTTCCTATTCTAAGGTACAAGGCTGTTTTTATAGACTAAATAGATAATTTGGCTTGTGATAATAGAAAAGACTATCAGAAAAGGAATGAAATGCTGTGTACTGTCTAGCCTTTGCTGTACCAATTATAATAGTGGAAAGTACTAGTTGCCTGGGCTACAACACTTATTTGAAGATAATATCATTGTCCATGCAGCAGTACCTTCTTGAGTAGCAATGACCCAACTGACTGGTATGGAATTGATGTGTATGATTCCACTTCAAGGTCTCCCCATGAACCGCCTTCAGTATCTGATTATCCGCCATATTATGCACTACCACCTGGTCAAGCACAACAATCAGTTTTTCATGAGCAGCTCAACCTACTTTGCCACCTCCAATCCTCCAAATGCTGAAACGTCTCTGCATAGTTGGATTTGAAGAGGCATAGCATTGAGATGCTACATAATAATTTAGCATTCTGGAGCTGTATTCTCTTAGAATTAGGTGAGTGAGATGGAGAAACTGAGATCGTATATGTGCATTCAGAAAGAGAATAATGAGGAGAATGGTTCAGTACAAGCATGAAAGGGCTGATGTATGTCCAAGACAAATTATAATGATCCACTGTAAGCTCAGAATATCAGACATTAGTATGGTCAAGGAAATGAGTGACACACTCTGGCATTCATCGTACTGAATCCAAACAAAGGGGTAGGTGCAAGTAATGGTAGAAATGTGAGGGAAAAGAATGAGATTACCTATGAGACATATGGGGTTTGAGAAGAATAGAAGGAGTAAGGTTTCAAGAAGCAGTATTTTTCTATGAATTTTATAAGCATGTATATATTGTAAGAGTGCAGTGCAGTGACACAGTGGGTGCAGAGGGTGGGGATGATGTCAGTGTCCAGAAATATTGTAGGAGTGCCAAGTGTGGTAATGGTGTTGGAGTGCAGAGTGCAGTGATGGTGTCGGAATGCAGAGGGCGGTAGTGGTGTCGGTGTCCATAAATATTGTAGGAGTGCAGAGTGCGGTGATGGTGTTGGAGTGCAGGAGCAGATGGGTTGAGTGCAGAGGGCGCTGATGATGTAAGTGTTCAGAAATATTGTTGGAGTGCGGTGATAATGTCAGTGTGCATGCAGTTCTTGCTCCCACCTCCTCTCTGCTTTCTGGTCTTACTTTGATTTTTATAACCACCTTCCATTTCCATCTTCTCTCCCACCTGTCCTCCAATATCACTTTTCTTGTCTTCCTCAGGGAATATCTCCCTAGACTTAAAAGACACAGAATATGTATTTCCAGGCTACTCAATCACACAATAACTATTTATTAGCCTCTCAACAATTACATGAATACTTTTAATATAACTGACCATAGGTGTTCTCTATCCCCTTTCTAAAATACTAAAAAGACTAGACTAAAAAGTGGCCTGAAAAGCGTGTGTCAAAGTGGTCCAAACTGGTCCAAAAGGGGTCCAAAGGGTCCAAAGCGGACTGAGAGCCGTCTCAAAAGCGGACTAAAGCGGTCTCAAAAGCTGTCCAAACTAATCTAAAAGTGGCCTGAAAAGCGGACTAAAATGTTTGAAAACAGGACTCATATTTCCCCTTCCACAATTTCTTTCCATTGGTAAAGTAGTTTTTATTTATTAGCTTCTCAACAATCACATCAATATATATTTCAATAGACTGACCAGCTGTCCTCCATCCCCTTGCTGAAAGATTAAAATGTGGACTAAAAAGCGGAAAAAAGCGAACTGAGTGCAGGCTGAGTGCGGACTGAGTGTGGTGAGCGCAAGTCGGAAAAGCGGAGTTCAAAAATCCAAAAGGCAAAAAGCGGACTGAGGAAAGTTGGAAATGTCAACAAATGCGGTGTGAAAAGTGGAGTGCTTTCAGAGGAAGATGAGGACTAGGAGAGTGAAAGTAGTAGCAGTAGTGATAGTAACTAATTAAAAGTTGAACTTGCTTCATACACTTTGTACTGTGTGTCAGTAGAAATATTCCACAGAGGTGTGCACTTCTATCAGTGATAATGTTATCTGAATATACCGTGTTGTCCCATCCGCATTCTGCTCCCACCTCCGCCTTGCACTCTGACTCCACCTGCACTCTGACCTCTGCCTCCCACTTCTATCACCACATCCTGCTCTGACCTATGTTTTGCATTCCGAGTCCGCTTCTGCCTTCTGCCTCTGCCTCTGCCTTCCACCTACCAATGCTACCATCCTTGTCCTTTGGGAGCATCTCCCCATACTAAAACACACATGGAATATGTATTCCTAGGGTACTAATTCACAAAATGATCATTTATTAGCCTCTCAACAATCACATGAATATTTTCAATCATCACTGACCATTGGTCCTCCTCCTCTGCCTGAAAATATTCAGCACACATGGGAGTCTTCCAAAATGATTGTAATGGGCTCCCAAGATGTCCCTGACTACGAGGAACTAGTTTTGGAATCCCAAAGTTGATGATGAATATCTTTTGAGCACAACAGTATCCAGCCTTCCCCTCCATCCAAAGATATTCAGTTTGGGTTCACCATCTACAAAACATATTTTTCCATAATCAAGGAGTGAATATGAGTATGTGGATACCACATTCTAAGTTGGTGAGCCAGATTTGAATATCTTGTATGTACCCTTCCTCCTTCCCCTCCCCTTCATATCTCGAGAATGGGACCGCCGATTTCACTAATTTTTGGCATGGGACATCCTTATTATATCCTTGAAACATTGGTATACTCAAATCTGCAAATTTTATCCAAGCTAAAGAACCTACTACTTTACACTACTAATACCTACTCTCACTCAGAACCTGTTTAAATAAACAGAGTTTGTCACTCTGTTCACCTGCACTGAAGTACTGACTGTCCTATATTAGACTTGTCTGGTTCATTGGTTCTATTAGCTTTCACTATTGCTGCTTTTACAGGACTCAGTGTATATTATTACAGGGCTACAGCATACAAATGGACAGGGTGGTACTAAGCAGAATTTTGCAGTCCATGTTAAGGTCACATGAGTGAATGTCAAAGAGAATACACGCTGACTCATCATGTAAAGGAGAATACACGCTCATCATGTGTAAAGGAGAATACATGCTGACTCATCATGTAAAGGAGAATACACGCTGACTCATCATGTAGGGAGAATACATGCTGACTCATCATGTAAAGGAGAATACAACTCATCATGTAAAGAGAATACACGCTGACTCATCATGTAAAGGAGAATACATGCTGCTGACTCATCATCAAGGAGAATAAAACTATCATGTTGCTGAGAATACACAATACATCATACATGTACATGTAATATCTCAACTGTTTGAATCAATGGGCTATCCGATGTCCAAGGGTTGTTGGACCTGGCTGATATCAGTGTCTGATCCAAGGTCACACTTGAGGTGGTCAAATCAGACAAACTAATTGTAGATTTTATTAAATATAAAGTTCTTAAATTAATAGTGCTTGTACTTTGTTGTTCAAGAGCCAGAGTCATCACTATGGAGTTTGTGCAATTGACTAGTTCTCATTAAGATTACATGTGGCAGTGGATGTGATTGGCAATATTGCACTGATCACAATACCTGTACATCAGCCATGGGACATCAATCTTATTGCGAACAAGCGTCTTCGGTACAGCTGGTATTCTCTGCCAACTCAATAACCCTGATCGTGTCTATTGCTCTCTGTACCGTCTCATATGGTGGATATGTTGTTGGACCCGGCACTCTTGTGGTACGGATAATGACATGTCATGCCGAAGTGAGCTACTCTTCCCATATCCACAGCCACAAACTAGAATACTGATTCATTTAATTAAAGAAGCCGTAGGTATAATTACATCCAATCTACTTGTGCTGGTTTGCTTGATTCTGGCCGTGTTTCACCCAAGGCGACATTAATGCCAGTGACATTCATATTACGCTGCATTGGAGTCATCAGGAACCTGTGAGTGAAAAATCTAAGCCATCCAATTCTCTTGTCTGCCTGTCCCTATCAGCACTAGAAGTTGCAGGTGCAAAGAACAGATAGTTTGTCTTCGTCATAGTGGAGAAACAGGATATGATGTTTGAGAACTTATGTATTGGCAGTATGGTGAAAATATGTACTTGCTTCTCCTCGTTCTGCACACAGTAACTATTTGGAAAACACGCACATGCTCCTCCTAGTTCTCTTATACATCATGCATCATGCATGCAGTAACTATTACATACTCACTATTCTGGTGACGGCGGTGAGAGGAAAGTGAGGGAAATAAGTGAGAAAGTACTATGTATCGACGCCGCAGCTCGTCTATAGTCTATGCTACCTTATCAGGACCCTTGGTTACTGTCTATTGTTCCTTCTGTGCGCACAGGCTTTGGTGGGTCTCTTGAAGCATTAAAGATGGTATCATCATGTTTTTCAAGACTCGTTAATAATAATCTACACTACTTTAATAAAGTCGCAAATTCAGAATCCAGGGACAGCCAGCAATTATTAGTATGCGCACAGAATAGTCATTTCACGCACTTTTCAAATTATTGAATTTCTGTTTCTGTCTCGAGGGTCACTCTCTTCATTGTTCACTGTAGCTATAATTCTGGGCTACAGTCCATTGACAAATATTAGCTTCTCCTTATTCACGGACTCTGAGTCGTTCTGTCATTTCACTCCGATAGAAAGGTGGAGAGTCCCATCAGCACCTTATATAATCAGTTCATTTGTGCATTTGTGCAGCGCCAGCGCCGGTGAATTGAAGCACAAAGAAAGTTGTTGAACACTGGCAGAAGCAAGCCTGCAAGACTCTGCGGCGTGGTTCAAGTTGTCAGCAGTAAACGGAATTGTGAGTGCTGCTAGCAGATTATTTTGCTGAATTGAAATTGAACTGACAATAGGAATGAACTCAGTGGGAACGGAACGGGAATGGCAAATATAAAGAGAGAAAAAAGAGCGACTGAAGACAAAGGCAAAAGCAAAAAAAAAAAAGCTTGGATTACAATGTAAGGTATTCGTATGTGCTCTCCTCCCTTCTGAAAACCCAATCCATTAATTCACTAACACACTAACACACCAACCCAACCCCAACCCAACACCTAGCCTCTGCATGCTCTAGCACATTCATGTGCTTCACAAGCACCTGTACTGCATGTTCTTGAGCAATGGGTTTGTGCTGTGCACAAGGCTGTGTGCCATGTTGATCTTGCATGAGAGCTGGGAGAGGGATATAAAAATGGGAGAGGTTGCTGTGAGCCAAATCAAAGGAAAGAAAACACAGACACGAAGAGGGAGGCAGGGGGGGGGGAGAGAGAGAGCAAGGAGTGCTAGCAAGGAGAAGAAATAAAGCAACACACATCCACAAACTCCGCTCACGCCGAACGCAGTGACTCAGACCTGATCTCATCATTGATCTAACCCATGATTACTCCTCTGCCCAGTCCGCACACTCCTGGACTACTGCTGCAATCCTGGACTTCCAGAAGTGCAGATAAAGCACTGACAGACAATATTGTCTGTGAAGAAAGAGAAGAAGAGAAGCGCATCTTCCTGAATGGGCTGCGTATACGCTTTATTGTCATAATTCTAATTTTTGGTTTTCATATGCTAAGTTATTGTTATCATACATACAGACAACTTGAGTCCCGCCAGTACCCGCTGCACTGGCGTTCATCAACACCCTGCTCACTGAGCTCAGGCGGCTCAACAACAAGATGATCCCCACGGAGGTACACTTCCTCAAGAGCTGCATGTATTGTGGGATGGGCAATGTGCCAAGGCTGCGCTTTCTTCCCCTTCCCTTCTTCCCTGACATCCTCTGCATACCTTCGTACCCCCCGCACTACCCACGCTAACTCCCATCCGCTCCCGCTCCCACCATATCTGTGCCTGCTGGCTCTGTGCTGCTGGATGACAAGGTGCACACATTCGTTTGACAGTGTTCGCTTGAGGAAAGGCGGTGGGTAACAGCACACGTCCAGCTGCCGCCACTGTGTGCTCTACTGTGTGCAGCGGCGAGGTTCTAGTTCGATTGCGAGTCACAGAGGTATGGGTGGAGGAGGGGTTTGCATGTTTGTGATTGTGTTGTTGTTCGGTAGTTGGAGGAGTGTCCAGACAAGA
>JAJIRX010001055.1:0-30604 GCA_023853785.1 Psilocybe azurescens | reverse complement strand
TATTTGTAGTTATGGATACACCTAATAAAAGATTTAAAAGAGATTACAAGTAAAAGGAATTAAAAGCTTAATTCACACACCATAAACAATGATTGCCAGTCAATATTTTCAGTCCACTAATGAAGGCAAATTGAAGAAATACAATGAAGTACCTCTTTGGGATGAGGGGTGCAATAAATGTGATCAGAGTACCCATTGTCAAACATTGGTTGAAAATGACTAAATTTCAAAATTCAAAAAACTATCAGGTATGCTCTAGGCCTTGCTTAGGATCATCCTCCTTCAAACATTTTGAATTTACAACAAATATTGACTGAGCTACTAAGGCTGTCTTATGAGATATTGATATTATACCTGCTATCAATCAACCTTGTTGAAAAATATATTTATCATCTAGTTATGTTCTTGCAGTATAAATACACTGCCTGCTAAGTTTTTTATGATGTTAGGGAAGCCACTCTGTGAAGATAGCTGTATATATATAGAAAAAAATATATTCAATGTAATTTTGAGCTATACATCTGAAATTACCAAATGAGTTGGAATCTTCATATACTGTTCCTTTCTCTATAAACATTAAAAAACATTATAACTACTACAATGATCCTGCAGAAGTTCACAAACAAGCAAAAAGCCAGATATTCTTGATGTTTGATGGTGATCACGTGAGGACCTTGCAATAATCAAGGTAAGCACATGATCTTCATAATAAGCAGTCAAACTTGTTTGATTGGGAGAGGTGGTGCTTTAAAAAGCGAAATCTGCAGGTTACACTGTAAGTGATAGAGCAATACTAGCTAAATAGCTTTGGAGGGGATACCCAAGGGTAGCTATTTACCGTCTTTATAGACTCATCAGTAGCTTGGGGTGAGGGGGTGAGGCGTATAAACGCAATCAGCTGTATAAAACTTGTGAGTAGGGTACACACTGGCTAAATGGCTTTGAGGTTGTCCTCAAAGCTAGCCATTCATCTTTATAGACTCATCAGTAGCTATCGTGCATAAGGAATATTACTATGTACTCCTAAAATAAGCGTGTTTACTAAGCTAAGCACCTATTCTTAGCCGAATTTGACTATCAATTTCTAATCATTTAGTGTTATCTTTGTAATCTTACTACGTACTAATGCGGAGCGTCAGAGGTCTTACTGACTAATTACAATAGAGCTGATCAAGCTCGTTACCAATAACATTGTGGATGATTAATGATCGAGTCACTTTGATTATGAATCATAGAGCTAGAGTTGCTCCGATCTAGCATTCTGACTAAAATGTTAGTCATATTCGAGTAATAACTTGCCAACCTGGTGAGAATAGACCATAGAATTTTGCTTAATGTGGTCTATTCTGCTTTTGGCACTACCTGGACAAGTCCGAGAACAAGTCCGGCCCAGGTTGACCTACTTTGTACATACCAGCCTTCAATATCAATTGATGACTGGTTAAGAATAAAGAAATATAAAAATATTGTAGGCCAGCCCAAAGTCCAAGTATTATATTTTATGGAACATAATATTTATCCTCAAACAAATTCATATTTTCCAGTTAAAAATAAGATTTTGAAGCTGGCTTCAAAATACTTTATGCTTTCACAGTCAATATTCATCAGTCTCAAACACATTTCTTGTTTTTATGATTAATATTTGCACTTTGAGGCCAATTGGGTGAATTTTATGTTCTATGAAATATAAAAATAACTGAAATTATGAAGCTTGTCTCTGATCCAAGGTAGGAGGTGTGGTCCTGGAGGGCTTGAATTTTTTTATTTTTAGAGGACAAAATTTGAAATATATAGTGCTGGAGGCTAAGGAAGGAGTGTTTGAGATTAACAAGAGAGTGTCATTCACATAGAGGTCATTTTCAATACAATTTAAATTTATATTCTATTTTTTATACAAGTAAGTGACATACCAAAAGATGTGTCACTACTAAGATCTTGGCTGAACTTGTGTAAAAACTGTTGAAAACAGACCAGCTGGGTTATCTATAACTACAGAAAGTTAAACCCAACAGTCAATATTCTTTTATGTTGAAAATATTATATATATTTTTCACAGCCATCAAAATAAATGAAAAACATATCTTATATGGAAAGAGGGAGGGGGAGGGTACTGGAGGCCTTAGCAAAACAATCTACTCCATGTGGTTTGTGAAATCCCAGGGGCTCCTGCTTGTCCAAATTCTATATTATTTAGGTAATACTAACAATTACTATATTTTAAAGCTCTCTCACCTCCTGGAACTGTAGGTAGTTCCCACTAAGGCCCAAAATGCTCTATTCATAAGAGAGAAACTGTGTAACCATAGGCTAATATAATATTGACATTTTATTGCAGAAAATGCAAATAAAACAGCAGCACCTTAAAAGCTGTCTATTGAGACTTCAATATCACAAGACCCTTGTCTTTACCAGATGTTAATACATCAGTTGCAAGGTCCAGTTTGTTGAAAACAGATAATGACAAACACCTTGCAGTCAGAGATTCATTGGGAACAGGAGCAACAGTAACTATGAAAAGAATAATTAAAAATATCAAAAATAGTTGTAAAGCACATACATGTATTTGACATTCTTCAAGTCTGATATTCTGATGGAAGATATTGATATTTCTTTTGAATCAGAGGTTTTGACACAGGGCGAGGTCTTTACCCTCACCCATATATTCCCGGATGGAGTTTGGTGACTTTTTTTTTGCAGGTGTCCCAGCCATTTAGAGGTGGAGACTCCACATAGAGTCCAGCTGGAATTGACTCATCCTCTATGTGGGCCAATGTGGAGGATGTGGAACTCCATCTGGACTCATATGGAACTTCATCTGAGTCTCTCATTCTCCATATAGATTCCATGTGGATTTGACTCATGAAGCATGTATATCAACCATGACAATGATGACAATGACGATGTGTACAATGGCCATGACAATAACAACAACAACCGCAACAGTGACAATAACGGCCATGATAACAACAACAATAACGATGTGTACGACAGCCACGACGACGAAGTCGATGTGTATGACAGACGCAGCGGACACAACAACACAATGTACGGACACCCCCGGACGCGTACAACGGCCACCACAATGTGGACAAAGGCCACCACAACAACGACAATGTGTACAGCGGGGCTACAAGCGACATGGCCATCCTCTCGCCCCCCTTTTTTCTTCTTTTTACTTTTTTTTATCTCGTTTCTATTTTTTTTTTCATGTTCATGTACTTCTATATTTATTTGAACCAACTATATACCCTCTCGCCTACTTTTTTTTGTCTGTTTTGTATGTTTTTATTTTATTTCTTTTTTATGTTTCAGTGGTGATGAACTTTGCTAGTAGATAATATTGTAGATAATAATGTAGTATATAGTTTTTAATATATTATATATACATTTTTGCATGAATTTACTCTAAGAAAATACATTCCAATTTAAATCTGGCTATAGCTGGACTTTGTGAAATTCAATAAGTCTGCTCTCTGATGGCCTAAGCTGGAATATTGTTACCCAGGTATGAAGTCCAGGGTGGATTCTAATTGAACTCCACCTGGACTCCACCTAGCCTCCACCTGGCCTCCAGTTGGATTCAAGTGGAATTGCTTGAAGTCCACCTGGAGTCCACTTGGAGTCCACCTGAACTCCACCTATCAAAGATAATTTTCTGAACACTTGCATATGTTCCAGATGGAGTATATGGATGGAGGTAAAGTACACCACAGGGCCCGCTCTTCACCAGTTGAGTTGGAGGAGAGATGATCTTTGTATTGGGTTAAATTAGACAAAAGATCCTTTAAAAATGACAATAAAGTCAGCAGTATAAGCACAATTGCAGAACTTACTGATAAGACATGATTTATGTCAGGACTGAAACTAAACCAAGTTTAGGATGAGGTTATCTACTGCATATTGTTGTGTATTTATACTATATAAAGAGGCCTCATGTACTAAGCAAGTTGACTGTGCATACTGTGCCTACTGCGGCATAAGGATAAAGTGAGGTTATGGAACATGTATCAAGAAAATGAAAAGGGGTAGGAAAAGGGGTAGGAACATTCATGACAATTTATACCAAAAGCTGTGCTAATATCTGGTTATGCAAGGACTGATGTTCTCCAAGGATAAGAAGCCAGGATTAGAGAAGTAAACTTCAAAAATACAGACTTTTGTAAAGAAGCCATATTTTCATATCCAATGAATTCACATACATTATCAATTTCCATCAAGACAAATACAATGTACACAGACATTGTCATAGCAATCACTACAATCACTACAATCCAATCAACAAATCAATATCATACACTGCAGATATCAAAATAGGACATACATTGAGACACTGAACACCTGTAAAATTCTAATATCATCACACACAGTTCACTGTGGCCTGTCACAAAGATTTTGTTGGTGTAATAGGAAATATATCAAGGTGGTGTTGAGAGATGATGGTGGTACAAGTTCAAGAGGTGTTACCTGGATCCACTCCCATTGACTCTCACGAGTGCAGTTATTACTCTCACAAAATTGGCACACGAAATGACCCCAAATACGTATCATTTCTCTCACAAGTACATCAGTCAAATCAGCTGGTAGACCGAGGCATTCAAGTCATGACAGAATTTCATTCAAATCACTATTAAATACTTAGTGTGAGAATTAAAAAGGGACAAAGAAACATGCAGTTTTAATAAGATAAAGGAGAGTGTAGACGATCATGTGAAACAAAGTCGAAAACGGCGAAGGGAAAAAGAAAACGGCGAAGCAAATGTAACAATAAAAGGCCATGTCGTGAACGTGCAATTATCGAACCGATGTCGATGTCGATGTCGGTCGTTTTGGGAATATTGGGGACTGACTTAGGAATTTTTGGTGAATGCCGGATAGGGAGGCCATGCATGAGACGCGATGCGAAGATACGGCGGTGCGACGATGAAGAGAAGACAAGAATGTAATGACAGCGGGAGCAGAGACTGAGGGAGAGGGAAGGGAAAGGGACAACGAGCGGCGAATGACACCATCTACTCAGGCATGATCTTCCAAAACACAGCCGCAGCAGCGACGCTGAGTAGCATCACGCCCACCGCCGTCTGCATGTTGATGCTGTTGTTGCCATCCTGGTCCTTCCCATGTGACCACGATGAGAGCTTGCCGTTGAGTGCCTGTACTAGCCAATCCCAAATCGCCGACGATGACATTGACAAGTCGACGTGGCCACGAACCGATGAAACCAACGTAGTCGGTAATGAAGAACCCCACGACGAGGAAATTGAAGAAACCCACGAAGGAAGTACAACCGTCCAAGAAAACACCAACCCCGCCCAGACCCATACCCAAAAAGAAATAAAGACCCAGAACGCAATCAGCAACGCATCCTTCACAAACGTCGAATAAAAAAACACTCGCCCTGCTTTCTTCATCTTCTGGTTCATCGTCCTCATCCTCGTCGGCATGGTGCCCGGAAACCGAATCGCCGCCGAGATCTAGGCCAGACGAATCCACGCTCAGAGGATGGCGTCCCTTGGCCGACTCCCCGTCGTCCAGCAAGGACGTGACGGCAGAGGGGTCGGCACAGCAGCAACAGCAGCACCCCTCAACAACCCCTCCACCTCCTCCACCTTGCGCTCCAATCCGCGAATCGTGCCCTGCGCGAGCGCATGCTGCTGCTCCAGCGCCGCCGTCAGCGCGACGGCGCGCGACACTTGCAGGGCGATTTTCGTGACCTCCTGCTTGAGCACGTCGCCGTCGCTGCTTTTGTGTGCTGGTCCTCGTTCGCCTTCGCGGTCTGGGTCTTCGTGGCGCTGCTTGTGGTGCTCGGCCTCGACATCGGACTCGGACTCAGACTCCCCATCCTCGCTCTCATACGACTCCACCAGCCTCTGCGCAAACGGAGAACTCACACTCGACCTCCTCGCCCGATCGCCCATGCCCAACATGGACGTCTCAGGCGTCCTCGGCCGCTCGACACCCAGGTCCTACCGCCTCCTCTCCTCCGAGTCCTCCTCCACCGGCACTTCCTCCTCTACCTCCGTCTCCGCTGTCTCCGACTCTGCTTCCGTTTTCTCATGACCAATACCCTCATCTTCCTCATGCTGCACCTCTTCAACAACACCATGTATCTCCTCCGCAGGCACAGGTGCCCCACGCACGACTTGCGCACCCTCCAGAAGATGCCCGTCCTCTCCGCGTTCAGCACGCGCAAGCGCCTCCTCCTCCTCCTCCTCCTCCTCCATGCTCTCCAGCTCATGCGGCACGACCGTCGAGATGCTCCACGCATCGTCGTCGTCGTCATCGTCATCTTCCTCACTATCTTACTCATCACTATCATGCTCCTCGTTGTCCTCCCCATCCCTGTCCTCATGTTCATGCTCATGCCCACGTTGTCCAGAATCAAGTCCACCGGCCCCGGCCCCGCACATAATCATCTCCTGCAACACCTCTATCTCCCTTCTCGTCGCCTCTTGCTCCTGCAGCACGCCCTCCAGCTGGCACACCCGCTCCAAGTAGCCCGCGAGCCGCGCCTGCGTGTCGCGCAGCTGCGACTGCAGGTCCTGGACGATGCCCGCTGGGAGCGCAGAGGCGTCGGTCCTCCCGCCGCCTCTCCTCTGCCTCCTCCGCGTCCCTGTCTGCGTCTGCATCTTCCTCCACTGTCTCCCTATCCGCCGTCTCCGACTTGACCTCCGTCTTCTCGTGACCACCCTCTTCCTCTTCCTCTTCCTCATGCTGCGCCTCACCCTCCGCGTCAACAGCACCATCCACCTTCTCCGCAGGTGCTACACGCTCGACTTGCACATGCGCATCCTCCCCGCGCTTAGCACGCGCAAGCTCCTCCTCATCCTCCTCCTCCACGCTCTCCAGCTCATGAGGCACAACCGTCGAGATGCTCCTCGTATCGTCGTCGTTGTCATCTTCCTCACTATCTTGTTCATCACTGTCATGCTCCTCGTTGTCCTCCCCATCCCTCTCCTCATGCTCGTGCTCATGCTGATGTTGTTCTTGTTCACGCTCATGTCCCGCCCCAGCCCCAGCCCTGCGCATGATCATCTCCTGCAACACCCCACCTCCCGCCGCATCGCCTCCTGTTCCTGCAGCGCGCCCTCCAACTGGCGCATCCGCTTCAGGTGGCCCGCGAGCCGCGCCTGTGTGTCGCGCAGCTGGGACTGCAGTTCCTGGATGATGCCCGCTGGAAAAACGGGGTGTGGGCGCTGTCGCTTGCGGTGGTGGTGATGGAGGTGAGTTGGGGGGTGGACGCGGTAGCTTGCGCAGTGGAGGCGGAGGAAGCGGATGTCGATTGTTCTGTAGGCGGCGGCGGTGTGGACGTACCCGTCCCTGCACCTTCTGCCACCCCTCCTTCTCCTTCTCTTTCGCCCCCGCCTCCGTCGAAATCGAGGCGGGAACAGTGACAGGCGCAGTAGGCGATCCCGTGCTCGAACTCCCCGCAGCGGCGGGTGCAGCAGTAGCGGCAGCAGGCTGAGACGGCAGCGGCGGCGGTTCAGCTACATCCGGTGGCGGAACGCATACGGGCGGGAGATACGCCGGGAACGACGGGAGATTAGCAGGCTACAAGCAGGTAGAATAAAAGGAGATTGTCGTCAGCATATATGCGCATAGAAATAACGACGAGAAGAGAAGAAGAAATGAAGCGCGTTCCGTGAAAATCCAAAATCCAAATCCAACCATGAAAAATAAAAGAAACAAACTCACCCTACCCACAAGAACATCCCCCACCTCGCCCATCGTACCCATCAAGCCCTCCAACTCCCGCCCCCAGTCTCCCGGCTCTTCTGCACCTCGCCCTGCAGCCTGCTCAAAATCACATCGAACGTGAAGCCCATCTTGCCTGGGGCCTTAATCCAATCCCGCCCATGTTCCGAGGCCCTGGGCGAGCTGCGGGCGGCGCAGTTGTTGAGACCGGCTTGAGCTTGTGCTTAGGAGTGGGCGGGTGGCGAAGGGGAAGTTTTGCTAGCCCTGCGATTGGGGTTGTTGTTGCGCGCCGTTGACACCTGCGCTGCCGCCGTTCAGCCCTCCCAAACTGCCAGTCGCACCCTGCGGCTGCTGCCACGCCCATGCCTCCAACGCCGCCCAGCCCCGTAATACACGGGTGCTGCTGCCCATGCAGCCCCCACCCGTACCAGAGCCAGCATGCATCTGCTGGTGCGCCGCTAATGCTGCTTCGCCCAGGCAGCGACTTGTGCATCTTGTTTAGTGAACATGCACGCGACGCGCGCGGCAACTTTGTGGTGGATAATTGTTTTGCTGTCTTGACCGAAGATGTCGACGCCGAATTCCTGTCAAGGAGGGAGCGGTGAGCAGGGTGACAGGAAGAAATGGAGGGAAGGAAAGAAGGACATACGATGATATCATCGCTCTTGAGCTCGAAAGGATCCGATTCGTGCCCCTCGCTGTTCAGCCTCTCGCCGTAAATAAAAGTTCCATTCGAGCTTTTCACGTCCGTAATATAAATCTAAAGAAAATATCCAAAAGAAACAATCAAAAGACAAATACATCAGTCCACCAAAACAGAGAAAAAGACTTCAAACGCGAACGCACCTTTCCACCCTCCTCCCACACCTCCCCATGCTGCCTGCTCAGCACTTTACTATCATAGAACCCGTTCCGCTTCCCAGGTGCCGTCTTCAAGCTCGTCTGCCGCCCGATCTTGGTGTGCAAATTCGTGGGGGCGATGTGCTTCAGTGCCCAGGTGTCGTTCAGCGGGTACAGGTACAGCGCCGGGAGATGGCGTTTGGGGCGGAGTGCGTGAGGTGGGATGTGCGTGATGGTGTTGCCATCTCTGCCGAAAAGTCGAGGGTGGTCGTATCTGAAGCTCTCCAAAGGCCCCAAACGGCTTTACAGACAGGATAGGACGACGACGAAAGAACTGTCCAAGCTCTCCCACCGTCTCCCCCTTTTTAGTCCCACGTGATGCGTCGGAGATCACCGATTTACCTTATTTGGTAATCGCACGCCTGAGCAGTGGGACAGTCAGGGTTTCCATAATTTCACTCCCCGTCAACACTCCCTGATGCATTACCGCCGCAATATTGAGGATTTTGGGGCACTCCAGTCGATACTAAGCACTTGGTCAAATGTTGATGACGAACCAACGCCTTGACAAATTAGCCGCCTCCTGTGCCGACTTCATAGCAAGTGGAATGCTGCCCCCTGACCGACCTCCTCCACTCCGCGATTGCCTCCAGGAACTTGTTTACACACAGAATGACCCAAAACAGGATGAATATGGCGGGCCATCTAACGAAGAAAAGGTTCTGAGCCATGTTCACCTGGCTAGAACTCGTGGTAAGCCTTTTCATGCTTGATTTCCCTTTGCTCAATATTTCAACAAAAATCTGCTAGAACGTAATTATCCTCGCGACCTCAATACTCTTGCTGCACACGTAAAGGAACAAGAACGTCCGGACCTGCTTCACTATTTCGAATCAGACCGATGCAAGGCCAGGTCAATCAATTCAACAATGTTGCTCCTCTCTTTAACGTAGCTCCAGAGCAAGTCAAGTTTCCACAGAAACGTGAGTCATTTGAATATATCCACTATTGATTTGTATCTAACATGTATTTTCTTCCCAGGCTAACTTGACGAGACTCGCCAATTATACAGTGTGTTAGAGTTCCACCTGGCCGCTGAAAGTAAACCGTTCATCATGGGAGAGAAACTTACTTTGGCGGATATCAAAGCATTCCCATGATACAAATTTCATTTTTTTAAGTAATCTTTTCTATGCAGGGTCAGGCGGGAGTGGATTTAGAATTGACTTTGCAACCGAATTTTCCAATGTCGGGGTATGTCATTATCTTCAATCAATTCACCCAATATTTTACTTTCAAATGTAGGCCTAGATCGCTCGTATAAATGCCCGCTCCGATGTTCAGGAAGGTTTGAAAATCCCGGAAAGCTTGGATAACCTACTTCTGAGATATAAATCGGTCTGAAATTGAAGTACCAACCACGTCGGGGAACTGTACAGCCTACGAGCTCACCAGCAGTAGATCAGGTCTTTGTATAGTGCATTTCAATAATGTTGGAATTTTTGTTTTTTGACAAAGCATCAAATTGGAATTTGGCATTCGTAAGAAGCGGCATCACACAACACGTACTGAATCATGAAAAAAAGATATAAGGAGCCTATCTGTGTATACTTAGAGCATAAAAACGCAGACGAGTGGGAAGCGATAACGGGAATTCAAGAAGGCCGATCCGAGAGCCAAAACATAAAAAATAAAAATAAATAAATATCATTCGCGAAGAATGAGGCGGTAAGACAACTGATCGTCACCATAGACCGCAACCAAGTGAGCAGAGAGCTGAATCGGACGGCAACCGACGGTTGTCCGATTTGTTTAAAAAAGATTACTGAAATGGCCGATGACAAAGGAGGGGCGAAAGACAAAAGAAGGGGATCTCGTAACGGCAAGAAGAACAAAAACAGACCGACGGAACGCCATGAAGAATACAAAGGGATCAGATGTCGTTGTAGTCCCAACTAAAAATAAAAATAAAAATTTTGATACGAAAAACGATACGTACCAGGAGAAGCTTCAACATCCAGGCTAGGACCGACGACCACCGTACTTGGAGAACTTGGTTTTAACCCGCAGTCGCTCCAGCTCCACCGTTTGCTCCAACTTGACCAATACTAGACCATAGACGTACTCCCCAGATTGTGAAGACTGTAAAGGGTAAGAAGAGCGAGCGGCGGCGATTGTAGTTATAGAACCTCTCATCTTGAGATGTGAATAGCGCTCCCAGCGTCATGTTGTAGTGAAATCGCTAAACAGGGACGCGTGCGGCGAACGCAAATGGTGAAAGGGGCGAATCGATGCAAGTAGCAAGTACGTTGAATATGAAAAGAGAGCCTGGGTACGGATCAGCTCGTGGTCAATGTGCCAGATCGGTAATCGGTGAGTCAGATAGTCGATCGTCTAAAGTATCCCTCAGTCCCGCTGCTCCTGCTTGGGCTGCCTAAGCTTGATGTTCAATGCTCAGCGCTCAGGATAATGGTACGCAGTAACTACTACCAAGAGAGATTGGTGATGGACGTGCTGTTACTATCTCCAAAGCTGGAAGAGCTGCATGGGCATCTACGGTGAGGGTCCTGAGAGTAAAGAAATGGACAGGAGCCTCAGGACATCGAAATTGCAGGCCTCAGTCCTCATGTGTACCATCGGCGCGGGCCAGTTTCTCCTCTCTTACTTAGGACCATTCTAAGTTCCTGCATGTGGTGGTATGTGATGGCTAGCGTAAGCGCTGTGGGAGTGGGCATCGGAGAGAAGAGCGTAGCTCAGTTCGTACGTCCTGAGTGGCAGTGAGATAGAGTTCTAGGGAAAGCGCACAAAACAAATTTTTCATTCGGGTACGGCTGGATAACCTGGTCACTCCCTAACCCCGTCAAGCGCGTCAGAGTCATGCATCAGTGGCATTTTGAAAAAGTCTTGGCATTCATTTGAGGGCTGCCCAATTCTAACTTGGTCAGCTCAGGTCGCCAGGTCCGAATACGCCAGACTTGTCACTGTTTGTGTACTTGCCCCGGACCACCACTGACACTCTAGAGTCTAATTACGCGTCCTTCGCTACGCTCCTTTGCTAAACCTCAAAAGCATGTAACAGACTTGTCTATTACATGCATAGCGGTGTCGAGATCATCATCATCCTCAACGTCGTCAGCAATGTCGCTAATATCCTCGAAATCAGTAATAGCATTTTTTTTTTTTAGCAAGTAGGGCCTGTTGCTGTAATTGCACTGAGATGAGGAAAAGATTTCGTGCAAAGATGTGCTGACGTTGCTGATATTTGGGAGGAATACATGATTATTATGATTATTATCGGATTATCTACAGAATGCGGTTCGTGCAGGAGCCCCGCGAACGGTGTCAAACGGGGGCATGCCCGGCGTAATCGTTTGACATAGGGCGAGCGGCCATCAGTCGGACTACAAAAATTGCCAACTATATTGGGAAACGACCTGGCGACCTGGCGACCTGATCTGACCAAGTTAGAATTGAGCAGCCCTTTGCCGAAATGGATGGCTTGTGATAAGATAAAGATCACCTTCGTCTCACTTTTCGTCGACCCTGTGCCTTAACTGTCGGTGGGGACAGGTCTGGGAAAAGGATTTGACGACTGTATTCGTTTCTTCTCTCCACCACCATGACTACCATTTTTACGGTGTGTATCGTCCTCCTTGCAGCGCTCCTCACTCAGGCGGTTCCATCCCCAGCCCAACCGTCTTCAGTTCCCAGCTGCGCCTATACCTGCCCGACAACAGATGTTGCTGGCAACACGATTGCAAGTTCCAGCAACGGCATTGGATACATCGAGTGCGTCTACAACGATGCAGAAGGGAGTGACGGTGCAGGTACCTGCCAATACAACGTGAGTATACTGTAGTGCGATTCAAATGGTGCTAACTGGAGCCGCAGATAGCTGGGTCAGAATATATCGGGGTTGTGACAGCTGACAACGATGGGGGTTGTGCGAGAAGTATGCTGCGTGGACCTGCACCAGCAAACGTCGCGACGTTCTTCCGCGTTCGCCTAGTTTGCCATTTCTTGCCGCTCGTGCCCCAAGGCCGGATACGATGAAGGTCATGGCTCAGCTTCGGAAAAGGAAGCTACTGACCAGAAAGGTCTGTTTTCTTTTAAATTCTAGCCTGGCCGAAAATTCTGATTATATTTGAATTGTTGTAGTCCAAGGATGTTAGTTCCTCCGATTTAAGGTGCGGATTGCTGACCGGAGTTCAAAAGAGGGCCTCGAAGGACGGTTATGGGCTTGGGGAGTTTATTGAGGGCTTAATTTTGGGGATACGTGAACTGGGGGATATATTGGACTGAATTGGACTGATAAGTACAGTAGTAGTAATGTCAAAGTTGCGTATACGGTATAATGACACTTTTAGAGGGGATATATTGGACTGAATTGGACTGATAAGTACAGTAGTAGTAATGTCAAAGTTGTGTATACGGTATAATGACACTTTTAGAGGGGTATAAAAAGAGAGAATCATGATAGTGGATTCTAGTCCAAAGTGAATAAGGTTCAAAAGAAAACATGCTTAGAATACTTTACCTTACTAGCAGCGCTTGCGCTAGGCACTCATTGTGCAGTCTAGTTAAGGGCCCATTCGGGGTCCGTCATCTGGTTACAATAATGACGGGTAGAGATTTACTGGAGGAAAGAGAGGGCAAAATACGAGGAAAGAAGGAAACTGAAGACGATGGTTGTGGCTGGAAAGAGCGACGGGAAGTTGGAAAATAACCGAAAACAGATGTTCTATGTGGTCGGATACATTATCCAACTATGAAAGCAAATTTCTTTGAATTTGGCTCAGACACAGTTGAGGATACGGCACTCCATCAGGCTGTGAAGGATTTATGATCCCTCGACACAGAATAAAGAAAAATCAAGATTATTTAATAATGCGCTTCTCGCACGCCGATCATATGATCGGTATGCATGGCAAAAAAATGAACGAAGCACAAGTCGTAGCTTTATTGATACAACACAAATACAGCTCTACCTTCCCGTGTACAAGTTTCCGACGAAAGAAAAAAAAGGTAAAGAACGAATGAAAGCAAGCAAACGAGAAATCCACCCTCCTGCACCACCTGCGCCAGCGCAAATAGCAAGCGTACAACGACGACTCCCGTATCGTTACGAACGAAGGGCAAATCTCCAACACCGCTAACCTCTTCCTCCTGCGCCTCGTTCTGGACCTGGGTGGGAAGGAGATAGAGACAGAGGAGCGCTACGGCGGCCCTACCCTCCAACACCACCGCCACGCCAACCACCAACAACATTGTCTCTCAGCAATCCGACCTCATCCAAATATGACCCCAACGAACTTCTCAAAATCAACTCTCAACACCGAAGGGCTTCCACGTACGCCAGACGGCACGAGGGACTGGAGCACGGATCCATGTTCGTTCTGCGATCACAATCTGGGGACTTGTACGTCCTTTCTTTCCCCCTCCTCTCTTTAATTTTCAAATCCTTTACCCTGCCTCGCTTTCGCTAGGCTGCAAAGCTCACTGGTGCCCATGCATCATCTACACACAGAACAAAGTCTGGACACAACATCTTTACGTGAAACAGCAACGCCTGCCCGAAACCGACTTACCAGGGCTCGGCGAGTGCTGGTGCTCGGTTGATTGCTCGGTGTATGCCGTCCTATCGGGGTTATCGACGTGTCTATTAGGGGGCAGGAAAATTTTCTGCCAACAGGGGATAAGTTTTGCGTGTGGGGCCGCTTTTGGTTTTCTTGATATTAGCCCTAACGTGCTAAGTCATCTGGAAAAAGCTGGTATCAAATACGCGGCTGGAGCGGAAGCCGGAGATTCGCCGTCACCTTTATCGCATGTCCAATCCATATCCGACGTTTTGTGAATGTATATTTATAATTGATTGATTTAAAAGGGAAGAAAAGCACACGTACTAGAACTCAGGTGGACTACGGAGCCTGACTGAATCCTATTTTCAGCGTGCAAGTATTGCATAATTGCCGATTTGACCGCTCCTTTCCTGAGAATCTGCTCATTCGACAGCGTTTATATAAACTCAAGAGGTGGGGTAAATATTTTCAAGGTACCTCATACCAGACAACCTCCTCTTATCCACCGTTCTCAGAAGCAAGTTAAACTAACAATGAAATTCTATGTCAACTATCTTTTTGTTATTTTATTCCTCTCCAAAGTTCTGGCGACTCCCATTCCAGGCAGTAAATTTTGAGCCAGACTAACTTTCTGTGAATATCGTTGCTAAAGGAGAAATTTATTATAGATGATGCAATTCTTAAGGCAAGACTGGGATGAGTTCTTTTCTTGCACTTGATGGACTCACCATTCGTAATTTATACTCCATCAGCGACGCAATGACCTAGGATGTAAGAAATTATCCTTCCCCACCTCGTTGACTGTATTAAATTTAATGGACGCAATATTCAGGTCCAGCGGGATTTTTCTGCTCCTTCGATACAGATGTTGAGGCCGTTGCTGAGGAACCGTAAGTCTGTACTTTGCCCTTATTTCAACCAATAACTGACCACCTTGCTTTGGCATTTCCTGCATTAATAGTGTTAATCATGTCAAGAGATTTTGTTCAGATCCCCATGCGGTATCATGTAGTACCTAGGTTTTTAACAAATACGCAGCATGCAGCAAGTGCGCAAACTGCGCTGAGATAGCTAGCTTTTCGAGTAGAACTCAAGGGCTTCAATTTACATCCATACATATCGAGGAAATTGTTTTCATGTTAAATATATTCTCCATTTCTATCATTGAATTAAATTCGGATTGCGTGAAATTTTCATGGCTAAGCATACCGTGACTTTAGAAAGTGCTAGCGGCACAACTGTTATATAAGAAAAAGCAGAAATTCCATAGTAATTTTACCCAAGGTAGTCAAGCTTGACTTGTGCTTCAACATGTGCCTAAATGTCATTAGTTTCTATGCAATTAATTCAAAATCACTCAAGGCCGATTCAAGAAATTTGAAAGTCATTCAAGATCAGTCAACATTTTGAGTAACCCTCAATCACTCAAATTTCCGCAGGGCCAATTCGATATACCTCCTTACATCCCAAGCTACATCAAACATCGAGGTAGAATTCGGAGTAGCTATATATACCAAGATTCAGCCTTCACGCGATAAGAAAGTGAATTTAAATAAGAATCGAAAACAGGGACATCACTCGTGGAGTCGTAGTATGACCAGAGTTCCCTTCCTAAACGTAGAAATTGAATCGATAGGGGGGTAACCATTGCTTGATCCTATAGTAGATCTTGGAGCTGCTGGTCGTGCCCGATGTGGAATAATCGGAATCAGATTGGCAAGGGAGTGGATCTAGATGAGGCGAACATAGTAGTGCTAGCCTTGGCTTGACGCGCGGCCGTGGGTTGGCCGAGACGCTCGTAGGAAAGGAATTGCGGAATCGCAGACTTTGGTATCGAGTCAGGGGATCTAAATATCAGAATGAGAGTGAGAGGAGAAGAGTTCGGCGGGGTCGAGATCCCTGTATCACTGCACGAGAACACTCTAATATCGACCGTGCACGCTTTACTCGAACTACAGTAATTCCCCACTTTGCACATTATTAGAGCAGTCCCTGCCAACAGAGCGTTTGCCTGCAGTGGGCCATTTCTTGCTCAATATAATTGCCTCCGCACCATATTTCGGCCGCCAGAAGCGAGACTCTCCACGTACATGGAAAGTCAGTGGAAGACGCAGTATATGGAGATGCCCGAAATGGGTTGCTGAAGATGTGAGCTATGTCACTATTGGTATTACCTCGTCGTAGTGGCCGAACATCTTCTGAGAGAAGGATGTGGCAAAGTTGCATACACCCGGAATTACGATGATAGTTTGTCTGCTTTGAATGATATTTGCTAATGCCTTCAAATCTTTTCCTGTATTTCTTACATCCAGTCCGTCCTCATCATGGTATGGACAAGCGATACTAGCGATGTCATGTTTGCGCGCGAGAACATGGAGGATATGCGATGCAAGAGTAGCTGAATGACTCAAGTGTCCAGGATGCCTCCTCGATAATGGCATCCACGTCTCGATTCTCGACGGGTAGCGTAAGGACCACATGTCGACTTTGAGTGAGATAGACAACGCCACTGCTGAGGCCTTAGTACCGATGCTCGATTGATGTGATGGGCGATGAGGTGGCCGACATCTGAGAGCCGGATGTCTCATCATTCACACCGTCTCTGTACACGCCAGGTAAGGCACCATGTGTACAAATGAGCTAATTCATTAGAAATCATGTAAGTAATGACGATCACTTTTAGAAGAAGTCTGTTAGGATGCCCACAGTGGCTGGGGACCTATACCCGTCAAAGAAAGAATGAGGTGGTGCTCATTCCGGGAAGTATACGGAGTGGATGGTCAGACAGGTCGTCGCAGATATACAACATACATGAGACTTCCGGTACAAGCAGGCGTGCCAGGAAGCTAGAAGGAACAGCAAGATACGGCATCTGGCCAGAAGAATTATAAACCAAGAAACATGCGTAACTGAACATGCGTTGCTGGATCAGGCCGGATCAATGATCATCGAGTAGGTTGTATTATATCTGGAGTTCGAATCCTTCAGGTATCTACTGCATCGTTTGGTCTTTCATTCTTGCGAATACCTCTAGCCTATCTCCAACCTTCTCACTCAATAATGGGATTTTATTCTTGATATAGGCCCGCCATGTTTCCAACAAATTGGGCAATGTATCGGAGGTTTGAGTTGTCGCGTTGGATAAGTCTATCTCCACGCCAATAGCGATGCGTCTGATGGAGTCAAAGAAGGAGAATAAGATGCTTATCAAAGTTGTCGACGTCGTCCTTGTGTTGTAATGGTGAGACGTCTGATCCTGCTTCTGACCCGGGATTTTCGGAGTCAGGGACTATTGTGACGCTGAGATCCTTGACGCTTGGGGGGGATGTCGTGTCTAAGAAGGTGGACTACAAGCGCATGAGGTCGGTAGCCGGTGCACCAGAGAGAAATGGATTTGAGATGTATGAGGTGGTTGCACTTGATGGTATAAAGGTGTACCCGTTTTATGTCTGTATCTTTGAGAGTGTACATCGCATTCCATTTTATATTTGTAAGGTCTATAGTAAAGACGACTCACCGTATCGACACCGCAGCCGTAGAGCCAAAAATTGTAGGGCTGGAGCATTTAAAAGGAATTTATTGAGATTTTCGATGATAAACATGTAAGTGACGCTTATTGTGAACCGAGTAAGGCAAGGAAGGACGATGCGGGGAGAGACTCGTATGTCGGAGCCAAGGATTTTCATTTTCATGACCTCCATCATTAAATCGCCGTCGTGGACGTCAAAAGATTCTAGTAGCATGGACCTCTCAAGCGGAGGGCGGTCGAGACGATGATGCGATAGAGGCGGCGATATGGTGATCATCGAGAGGCGGAGGTGTTTGATTTTTGTGCCCTGCAAGAGGTCTGTCGGTATATTTCGCATGTGTTCGAGACTGAGCCGATTTAATGTTGAAAATTGAATGAGATCTTCCAGTGCTGCCAATAGCTCTGGATTTATTTTGTCCCAGATCAATCCGCCGTGCTTGGGATCATCGCGTACTCGAAGGTTCCGCCGTTTAGTCTCACGATAAATGTCCAAGAAAAGAGAACGAGTACCCGCACTGGTACCAGGCCTCACAATCGACGTATCCACACCGGATGGACGAAACAAGTCATTGAGGATATACGCGAGGCACCCGTCCTCAAGCGCAGGCATGACCGCGTGCCCCAGGCCGATCATCTTCAAGGCAAAGGAGATAGTGAATTCACAAATGCCCGGAATCGTAGGGATAGAGGGTCCGTTTCGAATGATATCAGCTAGATTCCTGATGCCCTTGGCTGTGTGCTGTACATCGCGGCCGTCTTTCCGATATACAACGAGCGATGTGAAGCGCGCTCTGTTCGCGTGGATGCGAAGAGTATGCGATGCGACTGCGATGGAGGAGACGCCGGATGGGTCGACTGTCCTTAATGCGTCGGCTATAATTTCGTCTACGAGCTCTACTGGAAGTGGAGGCGTAGGCGGGGTAGATTGGCGTTCTGGAGAGTGAGACATGAGTGGTCGTTGAGGCTGCTGATGGAATGACTCTAAGAAGTTCAACGAAAAAATGAGAGTGCGATCATCGACCAGCCCTTTTTGGTACTCGTATGTTTAGCCTTTCACGTGGTCGCAGTATTTGTAATACTTATGCGGCTAATTCTTGGTGTGAAACTGAATAGACTACGTATCGATCATTGCCGACAGTCCAACACAGCTATTCTCAGAATTGATTACCTCCAATCTTGTTACCCCACAAGACCTGCTCTACCCTTTTAATGCAACTTTGCGACAAAGCGATTAAATCTCGGTCCATGGGAAGAGGGATGGAGTCCCGTAAGCGCCGGTGGCGTGCGCGTATTCAAAACTGATACTTAGCTTCAACTTACGTTGCTGAAAGAGAAAGTGAGCAAGTTGGTATGATGTGTCTACGCATGGTGGAGGTACATAATTAGTTAGATTATATATCTATCCTCCGGAGACCCGAGTAGAAGTTGGGATTCTGTGCTACTTGGTTGATGACAATGTGCGTTGGATGGGATGGATGCAAAGAGAGTTTCTTGCTTACTGGCTTGAGAAGGGGCGTTTCGAATCGCTTGTACGGTGCCACCCACACCGCGCGGATGTGCTATAGAGCACAACTAAGCACGGTCGCCACGCATTTATCTGGACGGCGTCATCTTTCAGCTGAGTTGAGCACACTAGCTAGACGCCGTGCGCACAAGTGACCTGTGGTAAAAAATGAGCACGAAATGGGTTTGGAAAGGCTGTGTTTCAAAATCACGATTGGTTCTACGACAACGTCTTTGGGATAGCCGCTCTACATAATGTGGTACGAGTACTTGCAGACTCTGGCTGACCACAACGGCTTCGAACTTCGGAGAGTCACTACTTGGCGCTTGTTTTGAATTGAATTGGACTACGATTGTCCCTTTGAATGCAAGTTGTATCCTCACGCATACGAGTACGAGTACGAGTACGAATGGAGAGGAGAATGTGAGGGCGAGGGTGAGAATGAATCGGTTGGAGGATCCATGGGATATCTACGCGCCTTCCGTGCTGCGTAATTGAAGCCAGTGCCCTTGGGACGGATGTCAGGCTTGGCTGAGTGGCGAATTGCTGCCTGGATGGTTGGCTCGTCGGTTGTAGACGACGGCGGGACTGTTTAAAATGCTGGAGTACCCATGCCACACGCGTGAATGGGAGCAGGTCGTTAGTTATTCTTATTCTCATGCCGATAAACTGGGACCAGACCTATGAGTGTGAGGAGAGTGCAATGCACCTGTTCTATGATTCGGGTAGATGATGGTTTGGATTGCGCTTGGCGCTTGTGGGCGCTTGTGTTCGCATTTCGAATTTCAGCTTGGTCAACGCCGGCGGTCGGGGTCAGTAGCTTGTCAAGCTGACAGCAAGGATAGATGGATGAACGGATGGACGGACGGATGGATGTGTTTAGTTTCGTTTCGTTTCAAAGTGCCGACTCTACGACGAAGATCGGGGAGGGTGAAGTCATTGATGGACGGATAGGTTTGTTTTCGCAGTCGAATCGCAATTTGCCACTGGTCTTAATCTACGTCATGAGACACCTTTTCCATCGCAGCCATGATATGGCACCTGTACGAGTAATTACTATATGTGCTCGAGCTGTCGGACCACCGCCATTCCCGAACTTCGGATTTTGGATGTCGGAGAATCACTAGTAGCACTAATACTTGTTCTGAGTTGACTGGAATTGGAATCATATTTTTGAATGAGTGAATGAATGTAGAAATGCGCGGGGGCTGATCTGCAGTAGTGTGCGAGGGTCGTTCGTACGCGCTCAGAGCCGGTGCTGTGGAACGGAACGGAAATCTATTACAAATGGGTGCAGAACGTGAAGCGCACACGGTTGGTTGATTTTGTAGACCGTGGATCGTGGCTTCGTGGGCGCGGAGAGCGGAAGTAAATGGGCGCTTGGAGTTAAATTTTGAATTTCTGCGATAAGTGCTCAAGCCGAGAATGTACTGGAGTATAGATTGATGTGAAAAGGGACTGGTAAGAGGTTGAAGAGAGTTAGGCTGCGTATTCGAATCATTTAGAAGAGGTGGCGAGGTACGGAGGTACGATAACTCGACTCTCAGTGCAGGTTATTAGATTGGGAAAAACGTACTGAGAAAGACTCTGGGAAATTGCTACTGGTTCTGCTACTGCGGAGGATAGATTGGCTATTGTAAGATCCGGAAAATCGAGATGCAGCGTTGAATTGTATGACACGTAATGGTGCGGGTTGAAGCGCTCCGGCAGTTGGAAATAAAAACGGATGATAGCGCATTGGAAGGAGCGACGCAGAGCAGCCCGGATGGTGATAACGATCTTGAGGCCGTAGAATGCATCGGCTCCTGGATTGATCGGGACGTCAGTATCACAAAAATGTTAAGGACGGATGATGCCAGAATAGGACTGTCAGGCAAGGGCAACTCAGACAGGGCGTTCTGAGTCATTGATTTCGGCATGGACTGTATGCAGCGTAGTACGATAATGGTGGGCCAGTGGCCAGTAGGATGTCGGTTTTGGGCCTCGACGGTTGATCTGGAGTTGGATTTCTGCATGGCGGGGCACCGATAGTATCATAAATGTACGCGTTAGCACAATAAAGTTTGCATAGAATGGAGAACACCACGCGAATCCATGGCCCAGCTCCAGAATGCAGTCAATGCTAAAATGAACGCGTCAAGCCAAACTGCGGCGCGAGTCATTGATTACGACTGTGGCGTGGGTTGTTATGGCATGTTTCTTTCCGTTGACTCTGCGCTGCTTGCTCTGTGCGTGGGAACGGGATGGGTTAAGGTCACATTAAGCAGGCAGTCCTGTGACGAGGCTGTCTTTTCGGAATCCCACCATTGTTCCTTTCGTCCTCGACCTCCCCGTCTGTGTATAAAGGCGTCTGGGGCCTTTGAACATACGACCACCCTCGATTCTTCAGCAAGAGACAGCAACATTACCACGCATATCCCACCTCACGCACTCCACCCCACCCGATCCATCCATCCATCCATCCATACCCCCACCTCTCCACATCCACCCCATAACATAACACGGCACACCGCACCATGCCTTCACCTGCGCCCTTCGCGCAGCCTCTTCAGCAACAATCCAACTCTCCGCCCTCGAATGCCCTGTTCCCGGCGCTCTACCTGTACCCGCTGAATGACACCTGGGCGCCGAAGCACATCGCCCTCACGAATTTGCACACAAAGATCGGGCGGCAGACGAGCTCGAAGACCGCACCTGGGGAGCGGAATGGGTTTTTTGATAGCAAGGTGCTGAGCAGGCAGCATGCAGAGGTGTGGGAGGAGGGTGGAAAGGTGCGTTTGTGATTTTTTTCTTTGTCTTTTTTGGTGGACTGACGTACGGATTTTTTTCTTGGATTTTTTGTAGATTTATATTAAGGACGTGAAGAGCTCGAACGGCACTTTTATCAATGGCGAGCGGCTGAGCAGCGAGGGACACGAATCGGATCCTTTCGATCTCAAAAGTGACGATATTGTCGTATGTCCTTCCTCCCCTTCCTCTCCGTCTTCCATCATTATTCACCCACCCCTTTTCGTATAACAGGAATTCGGCATCGACATCGTCGGCGAAGACAACAAAACGATCATCCACCACAAAGTTGCCGCGCGCGTCGTGTGCGTGTTCAACGAGCAAGATGCTCAAGTCGCTGCGCGTGCGGAGCAGCATCAGCAACAACAGCAACAGCAACAACAGCATTTTATGCAGCAGCAGCAACAGATGCACGGTGGTGGTGGCGTTGGTGGTGCGGGTGGCGGGCTGCATGGGCAGCAGCATCCGGGGATTGCGGGGCTGGGCGGCGTTGGAGGGATGGGCGTGGGCGGGCACCCGCAGGGTGTGGTCGGAGGCTTGGGAGGACTGAACGGCGTCAATGGACTAGGCGGCGCAGGCGCAGGTGTCAACGGCGCGCAACAACAACAACAATCTCAGGGCCAGCAAAACTTCCCCTTCTCCACCGCTGCGCACTCCCAGTCCCAGGCGCAATCTCAAGCCCAGAACCAGCAGCGCCGCCCGCAGCTCGCCCAGGGCCTCGGCAGCATGGGCGGGATTGGGCTCAGGCCGCCTGGCAAGACGGGCTTGACGTTTGACGTCATTTTGAGCAGGCTGCAGGGCGAGGTGCAGAAGAGCCGCGAGACGGGGGCCGAGTTGGGCGGGTTAATGGGCGCGATGGGCGAGGTGGGGGATGTTCTTGTGGGTGGGGTGAGTTTTTTCCTTTGTTGCGCGAAATGCGCTTTGAGGCTTTTTTTTTACTGCGTTGTCTTTTTCTTTGTCTTATCTTTATTTCCATGCGCATATATGCTGACTATATTCTTTTTTATTCCACTTCTATCTAGCCTGCGAATCTTCCTTCGTTCCCGGCGTATCTTCCGCCTGTACGCGCTCCGCCACCGGATGTGGCGCAACCGCCGCCGCCTTCTCAGCCTGCTGCTGCTGCACCTCCGCTACTGGAGGTTCGCCTACTGCACCTGTCGCTGTGCCGGCCTCGATATCGGCAGAGGCAGGAGGGAAGGAGAAGGAGGGCGCAGAGGCGTCCGCGTCGTCGTCGTCGCCGCCGCCTCCAGCATCAACTTCGTCTGGGGCAGAAGGAGAACAACCATCGTCGGCTTCCTCTTCCGCTGCGCCAGCTACTTCCTCCACCCAACTCACTACTACCACCGCAAACGACAACGCCCACGCCCCCGCGCTCCCAGCGGGCATCATCCAGGACCTGCAATCGCAGCTGCGCGATACGCAGGCGCGGCTCGCGGGCCATCTGGAGCGGGTGCGCCAGCTGGAGGGCGTGCTGCAGGAGCAGGAGGCGATGCGGCGGGAGGTGGGGGTGTTGAGGGGAGATGATCATGCGCGGGGCTGGGGCGGGGGCGGGACATGAGCGTGAACAGGAACAACAGCATGGGCATGAGCATGAGGAGGACAACGAGGAGCAGGATAGTGATGAGCAGGATAGTGAGGAAGATGACGACGACGACGATGCGAGGAGCATCTCGACGGTCGTGGCGCATGAGCTGGAGAGTGTGGAAGAGGAGGATGAGGAGAGCGCTTGCGCGTGCTGAGCGCGGGGAGGATGGGCATGGGCATGGGCAAGTCGAGCGTGTGGCACCTGCGGAGGAGGTGCGCGGTGCCGTTGACGCCGAGTAGGCGCAGCATGAGGAAGAGGAAGAGGGTGGTCACGAGAAGATGGAAGGCAAGTCGGAGACGGCGGATAGGGAGACAGTGGAGGAAGATGCAGACGCAGACAGGGACGCGGAGGAGGCAGAGGAGAGGAGGCGGGAGGATCTGGGTGTCGGGCGGCCGAGGACGCCTGAGCCGTCCATGTTGGGTATGGGCGATCGCGCGAGGAGGTCGAGTGTCAGTTCGCCGCTTTCGCGGAGACGGGTGGAGTCGCATGAGGGCGAGGATGGGGAGTCCGAGTCCGAGTCGGATGTCGAGGCCGAGCACCACGAGCAGCGCCACGGAGACCCAGACCGCGAAGGAGCAGTACGCGAACGCAGCAGCGACGGCGATGTGCTCAAGAAGGAGGTGACGAAGCTCGCCCTGCAGGTGTCGAGCGCTGTCGCGCTGACGGCGGCGCTGGAGCAGCAGCATACACTCGCGCAGGGCACGATTCGCGGATTGGAGCGCAAGGTGGAGGAGCTGGAGGGGTTGTTGAGGGTGCTGCTGCTGCTGCTGTGCCGACCTCCTCTGCCGCCGACGTTAGTGCCACCAAGACCGAGGCGGAGGCGGAGGCAACCCCTGAGCACGATGACGACGATGCGCTCACACACTCTCGCCGAGAAGATGCAGCTCTGGAAAAAGGCAGTCGAGGGCCAATGGAGCGCGGTGCGCGAGGAGTGGAGCGGACGAGCGGGCGCGATTGGATAGGGCACGGGAGGAGTGGGAGGCGCGGGCGCGATTGGTGGAGTTTGGGTTGGAGCGGATGAGGGCTGCTGAGGCTGTTGCTGCTGGAGCGGGTGTGGGAGGAGGAGAGGAAGAAGAAGGGTCTAAAAGCCATGCGAGGGCGGGCTGGTGACCCCGCCGAGTCCGCGTTCGCAGAGTTCGGGCTCGGACTCTGGAAGGTATAAGAGGAGGAAGAAGCGGGCGGCTGTCGCTGCGGCTGCGGCTGCTGGTAGTGGGAGTGGGAGTGCTAGCGAGGGCGATGGGGAGGTGTCTGAGGGAGAGGAGGAGGCGGCGAAGGAAAAGGCTGTGTTGGTCACTGGAAAGGTGCTGGATCCGGAGAGGAGCCTCGCGACTCCTGAGCCTTCCGTTGTGTTCAAACTTTCCGAGAGCGTCACGTCCTCGCTGGACGACGGGGAGTCGGCCAAGGAGCGCCATCATCATCCTTTGAGCGTGGATTCGTCTGGGCTGGATCTCGACGGCGATTCGGTTTCCGGGCACCACGCCGACGAGGACGAAGACGATGAACAGGGAGACGAAGAAAGCAGGGCGAGTGTTTTTATTCGACGTTTGCGAAGGATGCGTTGCTGATTTTGTTCTGGGTCTTTGTTTCTTTTTGGGTGTGGGTGTGGTCGGGGTTGGTGTTTGCTTGGACGGTTGTGCTTCCTTCGTGGGTTTCTTCGATGTCCTCTTCGTGGGGTTCTTCATTACCGACTGCGTGGGTTTCATCGGTTCGCGGCCACGTCGACTTGTCAATGTCATCGTCGGCGATTTGGGATTGGGTCGTACAGGCGCTCAACGGGAAGCTCTCGTCATTGTCGACGTCGTCACATGGGAAGGACCGGGACGGGAACAACAGCATCAACATGCAGACGGCGGTGGGGGTGGTGCTACTCAGCGTCGCTGCTGCGGCTGTGTTTTGGAAGATCAAGCCCGAGTAGATGGTGTCGTTCGCCGCTCGTTGACCCTTCCCTTCCCTGCCCTCTCCCTCATTCTCTGCTCTCGCTGTCATCACCCCGTCGTCACCACCTCGTCGTTGCACCGCCATATCATCGTATTCATCGTCGCATTGCGTCTCATGCATAGCTCCTTCCTGTTCGGCATTCACCAAAAATTCCAAGTCAGACCGACATCGACATCGACATTGGTCCGAAAATCGCACTTTCACGTCTTTTAATGTTACATTTGCTTCGCCATTTTCTTTTTTCCCTTCGCCTTTTCGACCTTGTTTTATTTTGTTTTTCTGGTAGCCTGTTGGTCCTTGTCGTTAGGTGTCTGTGTTGAAAAGACAAGTCATTATTACATTCTTGCTCATGTTTGTGTTCGCCTTTGAATGTTACTGGCTTTTATTTGGTTGTTCACATTCGCCATTTCTTGGAATGATATTATGCCCTCTTGTTTCGCATGTTTGTCTACACTCTCCTTTATCTTATTAAAACTGCATGTTTCTCTATCCCTTTTAACTCTCACACTACGTATTTAATAACGATTCGAATGAAATTCTGTCATGATCTGAATGTCTCGGCCTACCAGCCTATTTGACTAATGTACATGTGAGGAAATGATATGTATTTGTTGTTATTTTGTGTGTAATTTTCGTGAGAGTCAATGGGAGTGGAACCAGGTAACACCCTTGAACTTGTACCACCATCATCTCTCAACACCACCTTGATATATTTCCCATTACACCAACAAAAACTTCACAATAGACCACAGTGAACTGTGTGTGATGATATTGGGATTTTATAGATGTTCAGCATCTGAATGTATAGCTTGTTTTGGTACCTGACATGTGATATTTGTTAATTGAATTGTAGTGGATACTATCATAATGTCTGTGTGTATTGTGTTTGTCTTGATGGAAATTGATAATGTATGTGATTTCAACCAATCTTCTTTCCATATTTTTAACTCAATTTCATCTAATTATATATCTGACTTTACAGTCTGGTGAAAGCAAAATCATGTTAGAACCACATGATAAAGTCCAGGTTTGGGGTGAGGGGGGTGAGGGGGGCGCAAATTAATGCAAGCGGCTGTGTAGTTACACTGTAAGTGTTGGGGCGTACAGGCTAAATGACTTTGGAGGGATCCAAAGTAGCCATTTCGTCTTTATAGACTCATCAGTAGCTATCGTACGTAAGGAATATTACTATATGCTCCTTTCTTTCTAGAATCCTGACAAGGGTCTGTGATCAGAGGCCGGCCTCTAACCCCAAGTGATTTCTATGTTCCATAGAACATAAATTTCACCTATCCGGCCTCAAAGCTTACATATTATCATGAAAACAAGAAATATGTTTGAGGCCGTTGATTTATAATAGCAAAAATCTGAATTCATTTGAGGCTGGCCTCTGAGGATGATTTTTAATAGAAAAATATGAATTTGTGTGAGGCCGGCCTCTGAGGCCAATTTTTAAATAGAAAAATTCGAATTTGTTTGAGGCCAGCCTCTGAGGCCAAATATTATGTTCCATAAAACTTATTTTTTGCTGAGGCCAGCCTCAAAGCCTTTAAACACTGTATATTATATTCCATGAAATGTGCAATTCATTCAATGATTTCCAATGACTTTTCAGCTTATATGTATCTCAGTCCTCAATATCAATTGGTGACTGATTGAGAATAGAGAACATATGAATGTGTTAAAGACTATCTTGAGTGTTCAAATGTTATGTTTTATGAAACTTATCTTTCAGTAAAGTAAGCCCCCAATACAATAATATAGAATCCTGATCAAGACTGCTGGTCAGAAGCCAGCTTCAAAATCCTAGTAAAATTTATGTTCCATAAAACATAACATTCACTCAACTGGCCTCAAAGTTCAGACATTAACCATGGTCCATCAAAATGAAAAATGTGTTCAATACCAGTGAGTATTGACTATGGAAAGCATAAAAGTTTTCCAAGCCAGCTTCAAAGAGTGTTAAGTGAAAAATCTGAATTTGTTTGAGACCAGCCTCTGAAGCAAAATATTATGTTCCATAAAACATATTATTTAGACTCTCAGACTAGCCTCTAACATCTTCATATGTTTTCTGTTCTTGTTAATTGTGAAAATAATAGAAGTATTTGAAGCCAGTCTCATAGAGTGGGTTTTAACAGGAAAATCTGAATTTGTTTTAGACTAGCTTAAAAGCATGAATATTATATTCTCTGAACTTATTTTTCATCAAGTCTTTCAGGATGTGTAACATTGGCTGAGCTGTGGCTAACATTGGACCAACCTCATGCAATTGTAAAACTCTTGTCCTCTGCATATTCAGTTTTAGTGAATTTTTCAGTTATGTACTTCCATCCATTTCTGTTAATACTTAATATTTTGGCCAATTGAATAATTGGCTGTGGCTGACTTGTAATATAAGCTGAACCAGGGGTTGACTTGGAGCTGACCTCATACAGTTTTAAAACCCTCATACACTGCATATACAATTTCAATGCATTTTTTCAGCAGTTTAATTCCACCCATTCATGTTAAAATTGTTTATTATAGCTGTTTGAATTGTAGATTTTGCCTGACCTGTGGCATTGGCTTAGCCAGAGACAAACCAGGGCTGAGCCCACAATATCAGTGGCTGCAGCCAACATTGGGTGTCATTTAGCTTGTCCATAGAATTCTATAGTACTGGCTGAGTCACTACATTATATGTTCTATCTACCTTCTAATTATAGGTATATTCTATAGAATTCCTATAGGACTGAGTAATATGTATACATTGTGTATGTTCTATGGCCTGAGTCACTTGCTACAATATAGCTGCTCTATGTGCCAATGCATTTATATATCCTGTTATTCATTTTTTTCTTTCAGATATTTCTAAGCTCCACACTCCACACTCTACATATACATCATATCCTAGTGGCAAAGCCAACCCTTACCAAACTCAACACAGAGAGTCTTTTTATCTTGTCTAGACCATTTCTATCTGGTTTTGTATTTTAGTTTTGGTTTATTATATCAAATCATATAGAATGTAGTCCAGTGCCAAAAACCATTAAAAGGAGGATGGGATGAGTTCCACATATCGCTTTCAAATATTATATAATTGCTTGCGATTATTTATTGTTAATAGCTACTTATTCTGATATAAGCACAAAGAGTGGAGCAAAGCAAATCCCCCAATATGTAGTGGCAGGTCATAAATTTTATGAATTGTTAAAAAGCATTTGCAGTGTCATATCCCAAACATTTACAAGTGTAAATTATTACTAGGGAAAATTCATTGGGACAAAGGGTAATTTACCATCTTTATATAGGACCTGCATTGCACTCAGCAAGACCTCTAGAATACTTTGGAGTCAAGTCTATATTTGTATCACATGTAGCTGGTGTTTTCCAAACATTCAGCTGCTGCACTGTATTGAAATTTCAACTTATATTTTTGTTTTTTGTATTGTTTCTAGTTGACACATCCTTTTACAGATATTAATTTGTTGTTACAATGATTAGCCTAACTGTCTAGTGCTTAGACATTACTTATTATGCTGTTCATTGCCTAGCTGCAAGATGATATTATATATTTCATAGTTTTCACATTTTTCGTGAATGTATCATAACACATGTGCACTTTTGGATGCTGAAAATTTTAGGTGTTCCTTATTATCATCTTTTACACAGCTATCCGTGCAACTGTCTTTCACTGCTCATGAACACTTTGAAAAATAAATAATATTGGCTATTATATAACTTGTCAGAAAGGACTTAATACAGTGATTCTTCTTCTTCTGATGGGTGTAAGATAGAATGTACACAAATTAAAGCAGACACAACATTAGATTTTTCTTCTTCAACAACTGGTTTTGAAACCAGCCATTAACTGAAGTCTTCCACCCTTTTCCAATTCATTTTAAACTTTTTCTTTATAGAATAAGGCTTAAAGCCCAAAGAAATACAAAACTGTATCCATTATATCCAGATACTCACAGTTCTTTAGTCCACCAAACTGTCCATGCATTCTATCTGCAAAGCTTGTGCGACAAATAAAGCAAAGCTTGGAATGAATCCTGATATCATATACTATAGCTTTTCTGAATTGTTGATATTGATCCATTATTTAAGACTTCATAGATGTGCAGCTTTTGAATTGATGATCAGTGTTATTGATTTCAGGAATAAGTGCAAGCATTGACTTTCCAGATCCAGTGTTAAGGACAGTCAAGATATCGTTTCTGGTTCAGAATAGTCATGACACTTTATTTTTGCAGTGGTGTTGTCCAGTCAGTATTTGGCTTTTTAGTGAGCTTAATTAAAGTCTTGAGTGCTTCATTGATGACCATGGTGTAAAAGGCACATTTATATCAAATTATGACTATAGTAAAGGTTCAGTACAAAATTTAAGTTGTAGACAAAGTCTCACAGTATTAGCTTCAGATTCAGTTTCAATATTAAGTTTTGCAGGACATAGTTCAGGAAACTGTGAGGATAGTTAAAATCCAGATTGATTGCTCCGACAGTCTTGGTGAATTGAAAGAGAAAGATTGTCAAACTAAAAATACATTAGACATGGTTAAGCAAATACAATGATGTAAACTTACTGAATGCAGTTCATCTGTATTTTCTGTTGTTGGAAATTGGACAGACTCTTTATATAATAAATTTTAGATAAATATATAAAAGTGAAGAAATTATATACAGAAATTCGTTTTTGAATATTAAATTTGGTAAAACTTAAATTTTGGGTAACTTGTATCTAAATAAAAACATTATATTAATCAATATTAGACAATTAATTACTTACTATTGGTGATTTGGTTGAATTTTAGTTTGGTAAAACTTAAATTTTGTAAATTAGCCTCTGTTAAGGCTTCTTTTATTGAAGCCCAATCCATGTCTTTCAGTGTTGGAGCCAACAAAAATATTAATTCTTAGCCATTGAAACACTTGAATTATTGGCAGAATTTTGTTGTTGGGGATATCATTGGCCATGCATTGACAATATGGTAAAGATCATCCACCTTGCTTCACTTGGCAAACTTTTTGCCAATCTGTGCTGTACTCCAGATATAAAGGATAATATCATCAGCATTTCCAGATCCAGTGCAGTGGCACTAATAGCTTATCATATTTTTTTATTGCTTTGCTATGATGAGCTTGAGCAGCTCCAACAGTTTTTA